>JAPMOQ010009725.1:115096-139540 GCA_026543055.1 Argiope trifasciata
CACAACAGATCTCCACTCCGTCCTCCAATGAGCTCTAGCTTGACACCACTCACGTCGCAAACGGCAGTGGTTTGAAGTCAGTGGATTGCGCTGTACAGGGCAACTGGCTCGGAGCTGTCCTTGAAGTAACCGATTTGTAACAGTTCGTTGTGTCACTGTGGTGCCAACTGCAGCTCGAATTTCAGCTGCAGACGCAGTACGATTAGCCACAGTCATACGCCGAATACGACGGTCTTCACTCTCAGTAGTACCACTTAGCCGCCCGGAACCTGGTCTTCTTGAGGCAGTACCTTCTCTTGACCACTGCTGCCAATACTCATGCACAGTGGATACATTCCTGTCAAGTCTTTCAGCTATATCGCGGAAAGATAACCCACCTTCTCGTAGCCCTACAGCATGACCCCGTTCAAAATCAGTGAGATGTTTATAATGGCTTCTTCGTCTTCTCAAAGACATCCTGGACTAACATTAACCCACTACGTCAAATCTCAACTGTAAATAACGATCACGAACCTTACAGCACTTATTTAAAGCAAACCTCATTTGCATGTACATAGTGTCGCTACTAGCGCTAAACTTACGCGAGTAGCTTGAAATTTGAATCGACGTCATCTTTTAAATGTATAAACACGCCTACCAAATTTCGTTTATCTAGCACAGCTCCTTCCTAGTGTTGGGATTTTTTTTCCATCAGTGTAGGTGGATAAAAGCTTGATATGTACATTCAGAGAGCTTCAGATACATGGATAAAAGTTTCAGATAAAGAGATAAAAGCTTCAGTTAAAAGGGTAAAAGCTTCAAATAAATGTATAAAAGCTTCATTAATATGGACAAGAAAGCTTCATTAATTTGGATATAAAAGATTCAAATTAATGGAAGAAAGCTTCGTTGATATGGACATGAAAGCGTGAGATAAAGGAACATGAAAGCTTCAGATATATGGATAAAAGTTTCATTAATTTGGATATAAAGGATTCAAATAAATGTATTAAAGCTTCATTAATATAGACTTAAAAGCTTTAGACAAAGGGGTAAAACCTTCATTAACTTGGATTAAGTGATTCAAATAAATGGAAGAAAGCTTCATTGATATGAACATGAAAGCTTCATTAACTTGGATATAAATGATTCAAATAAATGGGAGAAAGCTTTATTGATATGGACATGAAAGCTTCAGATAATTGGAAAAAAGACTTCAGGTAAATGAGTAAAAGCTTCATTAATTTGGATATAAAAGCTTCAAATAAATGGATAAAAGCTTCAATGATATTGACATGAAATCTTCAGATAAATTTATAAAAGCTTCATTATTTTTTATTTAAAAGATTTAAAGAAATGGATAAAAGCTACATTAATATGAACCTGAAAGCTTCAGATAAATGGACCTGAAAGCATCATAAACGGATAAGAGCTTCATTAATTTGGGTATAAAAGATTCAAATAAATGGATAAAAGCTTCATTAATTTGTGTATAAAAGATTCAAATAAATGGATAAAACCTTGATATGGACAGGAAAGCTTCAGATAAATGGATAAAAGCTTCATTAATTTGGATATAAAAGATTCAAATAATTGGTTAAATGCTTGAGATAAATTGACAGGAAAGCTTTAGATAAATGGAGAAAAGCTTCATTAACTTGGATATAAAAGCTTCAAATAAATTGAGAAAAGACATAGATAAATGGACATAAAAACCTCATATAAATGGACTTGGAACAATGGAAACGGAGCAATAAGTCGACTTTGGGATGGATCTAGTCATTTTGGTCCACGGACAGGTGAAGAGTACGATATCTGAGCTGGCACGCCCTCCTATTGATCTCGCCAACCCGGAAGGGGCCACAAAAGGTGGGTATGTGACTTCTCCCATTGCTGACAGAACGCACTTCCTTCTGGAAGGTTTGTACCGTGGTCGGTGATGGCCTTTAGGATTCAACCACAGTTCCAGTCAGTATTGCTGTAATGACTGTCCTATCAACATATATTTATTTCCGAGTGCCTTCCGGCTAGACAGAGAGACAGTAGCATTTCTTCTTCCGAGATAGGATGTTTGAGAAACGAAGATCTGTTTCATCGAGTGAAGGAAAGAAATTGCAGAAAACAACCTGGATAAGAAGCCATCTTCTAAGCCCGACTGGTGCATTGAAAACCTGCAAGTGATTTTGAGACTACACTTTTATCCTCTGTGGCAAACTCTCGAGTGGGGAACCTCATAATGGAGGTCTGTCACCTCCCTTGATAATGGACGTACTTTGAAGGGAGTCGGAGTGTCAGGAGTATGTCTTTCCATGAGGCAAAATGCCAAATTTCAAATTTTAACTCGTATCTGCTGGTGGCGGGTCAGATGCCACTTGGTCACTCCAATCCCGAATGAGCGGAGCTCTTTTGAATGAAGGCAGAGGTGTGCGCCTTTCGTTGTGCACGAGCACCGTCTAGGTGAAGGGACGACTTAACCCTAACACAACCCTTTTGAGGGGGTGGTCGAACTCATTCATCCATTCAAGAGTCAGAACTGAGATCCCAATCAGAGACCGACTCAGTACTCCCAGAGGGATCATTTGTGATAGGAGCTTGGAGGACTTTGCATATTGAACGTGCCCCAATCACCATGAGCCAACACGGTGGTCTTTGGCCGAGACGAGGACAGAACTCGCTGCCTTTCGGTTGCGAGACGGACGCTCTACCAACCAGACGACCGCGGCCCACTCGTATCTGTATAGACTGAGAGACATTTAATTCAATGACAGATTTCTTAGAACCATTCATTCGAATCCTCAATTCAGATTATTTGAAAAGGAACAATTCAATAAAATGAGAAGGGTTGTATGTCCGCCATTTTTACAGTTGCCCCATCAGATTATAGCCCTAGCGTTGCTTTACAACGAGACGTTTATATAACTAAACTAAACCCCATCAGAAAATAGGATAGTTCAGACTCAAAAGAAATTAGATTGAGATAAAATTTGAGTTGATGTCAAAACTTTGGTTTTTTATAAATTTTCGATGAAATGTGTCTGTGAAAAATCTGTCTTTAGATCTGCTCTTTTATCTATATAAATAAAACTGTGTATTTGTCTGCATGCCTCTTATGCTTTCCGTTCCCCCGATGGAACTGGGTCAGCTTGTTGTTCACACCCACGAGATGGTGGAAGCACAATGATCTAAAATTAAAAATGAAAATTTTGATCCCAACCGCATCTATTGACCAAGGATTTAACCCGAAATAACTCGCTGTGAAAACACAATAGATTCAGTTGAAATGCTAAATCCAAATGAAAGGGTAATATTGTATAGCTATAGCACGTAAATGTAATGCAAGTCATTCTCAAAGGTAATGGCTTTATGACAGATTATGCTAGAAAGTTTTTAATGGCGTTTATTTTAGAGTTTTTCGCAGTAACTTCCAAAAATACTGCAGTGCAAACAATTTTGCACCATCTTAATTTTCAAAAATTATCTTTTCCACTATATGAACGTTTTAATGGTATAAATATATTTTCTATGTTTAATCTATTTTAAAAGAAAATATTTTAATCCCAATATATGAAATTAAACTTGAGAATTCTGAACGAATATGAAACGAGTCACGAGACACAATAAATAGTTCCTTTCGTTACCATTCTGAAAGAAAGCCAAGTTTTACAATTCTAAAAGCATACTTGAATGCGATTCTAAAAGAATATACACAAATCTAATATATAGAAATGAATATTTGTGCACTCGTATTTCATACACTGCCGTACCCTTCATCCTATTTCTGTGAAACATTTCCAAATGATTGATTCATTTCACTTAATATTATGTCTTTCCAACTAGTTATAAATAAAAACAGGATAGATAATTGGATGTAATTCAGAAGATGGTTTTGTTCATCAAAACGAACAGAAATTTTGGATCTTGCCAGTCAACGGCTGACTCTATTTTGATCCGTACAAAAGAAAACTTGATAATTCAAACATGCAATGAGCTAGGTGACTGAAATTCGGTACTTGATCTTGAAGATCTGTATCAACTTTAGGTTTCGATTTGGATGAAAGATAAATATGTGCGAGCGAATATCCAGATCAATACAAATATGCAGACCAATTGGTTGGAAAATTTATCCTTTATTTGATCTCTTACATTTTCTGTTATTTGACCAATAATTTTCTAATTGAACTGAAAACGCGTCCTTGTGTGTAAGTGTACTTTGTTGAGGTTTTTTTAAAAATAAAACTTACCATTGGACAATGCCGCTGTTACGAAGACAGCAATTTAAGTCGGTAGAGTGCGTCTCTTGTTTTAATAGCGCCACCGAGGGCTAAAAGAACGTTAAATGGACTTTATTATTAGCCTTTCTTCAAAGTATGCGCAGAGAAATTCAAGCACTGATAAAAGTGGACAATATTCTGTATGAAAAATTACGAAAAGAACTCTCTATCTAGCTTTTTGTTTTGGATAATGGACTATTCCTTTATTTATATTTTATTTATTTATTATTTCGTTATTTATATTTCATTTATTCATTTTTCTTATTCTTTCATTCGTCTTTCTCTCTATGCTTGAATCTCTCCAGCCCACGGTGTCCTGGTGCAAAGGTCTCGGATTCGGAACTGGAGGGTTTCAGGTTCGAGACTCGATTCCACCGAAGAACCGTCGTGTGAGGGGGTCTCTTGCATGTTAAATCTGTCAGGCCAAACGTCCTCCCGCTGGTGTGGAGAGAGGGGTGCCAGTTCAGGTGTCCTCCTCATCATCTGACAGTGATTCCAAAATAGCCTTCGTGTTTCTTTAAAACGTGACTAAACTAAACTTTTTGCTTTTATTTTATTTCACTGTTTCATTTTTTCCCCCTGCCTTTAGCTTCTTTTGCATCTTGCACACGTGCACGTTAAAGTTATGTTTGAACAGCGAGTCTTTGGATAGCTGTTTAAATTCTAGTTTTTTAAAATTGTAATTGTAAGCTTTTCACGGGAGTCACGCCACTTTCGGCACACGCCTGATCATCGTCAAAATACTCATTCGTTTGCACAACCCCCTTTTATAAGGGAACGCATTCACACATCTCACAGATGGAGTAAGAGCAACTCTTTCTGAACCGGACTCAAACCCGGGACCCCCCTATCAAGGGGAAGACGCGCTACCCAGTGCCATGGAATGGTGAAGTGTCTTGATCTCGGGAGATCACTCAGAATTTTGTTGACGCTTCTTTATTTTACAGTCCTATGTAGGAACAAAAAACAACTAGTTCTCATCTTGATTAAATAATTGCTATTTACAGTCCAAGTGGAAGGGTCTTACGTGAAAAACGGTTCTCCATTTAATAGTAAACACCCTTAGGAATTCAAGGGCTGGTTAGTCAGTCAGTCATCATTTCAGGCGGCGCTCCAAATCTACCGGACTCATGAGCGTACTCCAGCTGTCTCCCAAAAACCCTTCTCTCCTTCCCAGATAGTGGTGGTTTTGACGGGGCACCCGCCCTGCGTAGCAGGGCTATCCCCAGTGTCCTAATCTGTAGAGTCCTGGCAGCCTAATTGCCCTGAACTGTTTGCAGTATCTGGAAGGGTCTGCAGGTTGTCCTATCGGTCTGGTCCGAGTGGCGGGGATTAAGGGTGGGAGAGTAGGGTCTCGTCCAATGGCATGCGTCCTTCAGCTTGGCGTTCTCATTGGTTGTCCAAACTAGGAGCGATGTGAAGCCCAGAGAGAGTAGGATTTAGATGTTAGTGACTGAGGCTAGACTATTGTTTGAGTTGAACCAATCCTGTGATTAGTAAGAGGAGGGGGGAGGTTCGATTCATGAGACCACTGAAGGTTAGGATATTTGATCTTAATCGGCTATTAACACATTTCGCGGCCTTTTAGTTTTAACATTAGGGGTGTATGGTTTAATTTCGGCTATTGCTTCGTTTTTATTTTTATCCAAGCTATTGAAAAAGTCTGTTGAGAGTTTCTTAATTGTTTTAATAAAGGTGTTATATTTGATAGCATTACAGATGTCAGTGGTTCTCATGAACCGTCTGGCTTTACATATTGCTCTGATGATTTGGTTATGTTGTTGTTGTAGAATTTTAAGATTTGATTTGGCTGCATGTCCCCACACCGGACATGCAGATGTGAGTACTGGACGCATTCTCTCCTTCCCAGTATGAGTTGGATTAGACGGAGAGCCTAGCCCAGGCAGGGGCTTATCCCCGAAGATGGTAAATAAGGTGAGGCCTAGCGGTCAATAAAATGCCGTGATCGTCTTCGAAATTTCAGGATGCAGCTGGTTAAATAGTCTTGAGGAGCTGAGTGGGTGCGTGAGGTGGCGTGTGTCAGGACTCGATCTGATTGGTTGTTGTCAGGGTGAGGGTGAGGGGGTATGCCATCCAGGACTACTTGGAGTTAAGCATGGGTTTAAATCTTCCACATTATAATTAAAACTTAAATTTTAGATAGATTAAATGGGGGAGTAAGCTATTTGTAGAGTAAAATATTACGCGGTCTTTTGATTTTAGTATCTGGGGTATATTTAGGAATCTTAGCTATTGTGACATTATCTATTGAATCCAAGTTATTAAAGAATTTATCCGCTAGTTTTGCTATGAATTTTTTGAAGGGAGGGTAATCTAAGCATTTATACATATTGGTGTTAGGCATGAGATATTTCATATTACAGAATTGACGTATTAAGTTATTTTGTTGTACTTCTAGTAGTCTCAGTTTGGTCCTGGCAGCATAACCCCACACAGGGCAGGCATATGTTAGTACTGGACGCAAATAGGCGGTTTAAATAAGTATTTTATTTTGTCTACTCATTTCGGAGTTTCGAGAAATTAGGGGGAAAAAACTCTACGTCTTTTATATCTGCGAAAGTCTCCACTCCCTCTTCTTCAGTGGCTACTGGTCCTCTTTTCCAGCCAATCATGTCCAGCAAAGGGCCCTTTCCAAGGGCGTCAGTCTGTCGTCGGAAGGTAATGAAGGCTCGCCGAAAGGTCTGGAACATGGGGAAAATAGGGAAAATCGGCATCCAGATGTTTGGATGTCCCATTGTCTCTGAAAGCGCTATCACTGTCTTCTGGACGAGGAATTTCCACTTGTGTTCTTTCAGCTATGGATGTCTCAGGTCCCGAAAGGAGACCATCTGCAACATCTGATTATCCCAAGGTGTCTAGCAAACACAAAGGCAACACAGCAGGCGGAAATATTTTATCACTAAAGGGTGACGGGGAATGTTACAGTACTGTCAAGTGGAGGGCGAATGTTTGCTTAGTTTTAACCCTTAGCGCTAAATATTTGCCGAGCAAGAGGACTTGCTGATTGCTCCGAAAAATTAATATGTATTTTTTTTTCAGTTAAGGTTACGTTCAAATTTTTTTTTTTTTTTTGAAAAATTGGATTTTTAAAAAATTATTGAAAACTATGGTTTTTAGATGAATTGTCAATTGCAATACAAAATACTATAAATACAACAAAATTATTTTGAAATATAATATATTTTGAGAAATAGGAAAATTTGAAGTAAGTTTTAATGAAGTTCAACTAAAACAGTTAACATTCTATACAAAATTGTATTGCAGTAATCCCATTTTTCTCTCTACATACAATTTTTAGAATACAATAATGAATTGAATGAACCAAGATCTAAGAAAAATGTTGATATGCAAAGAAGTGATGGGTACAATATAAGTATATACACATTTTTTCCATCCATTCGCAACTTCATTTTTCTATAAACATAAATGAAAAACAATATTTCACCCACATTAAAATGTTTGGTTCATTTAATTGCTCCTATTATTTAAAACACACGCTGACGTTTTTGTATAAATACTTCTTTAGTTTTTGAGATATTGTGTTAATGGTGGAGAATGTCTATGACAATTAAAGTGTTGAGAAAGCTGAAGTGAAAAACGAATTTTAGACTGAACAAATATGCGACCCTGGATAATAGCCCTGGCCTTGCTTTTCCTAGAAAAGATAAACTTTTTCGGGAATAGAAAAGTCTGAGCAACAAGAAATAACGATAAAAAAAAATTCGCCAACGTGGTCTATAACCAAAGTTTTTTACGTACTCGGGTACCTTAAATTTTTCCAGAAAATTAATCTACATATTTCTACTTATCTTAACGAGCCAGTAACAGCCACTTTACATCGGTGATCACTTTTGGTCAGGGAATATGTTGTATTCATCTCGGCGAGGACACTACAATATAAATCGCCATATTCGTAACCTTAGGCGATGAGTACTCTTTTCGCTCGCCATAACGATGGGCGCTATAAAACGTTCGACCCTTCTCGACCCATTGATAGGGGAGTATTGTTGTGGTATCTTAATAAACCACTAGACACTAGTGATCGCTTTTGTCTAACGGATATGCTAAGCGGCTGCAAATCGCAAGGTCCCAGGTTCGACCCATGGCGACAATTTATTCTCCATATTGGCGCTACATCACAAATACCATGCGCCATACATTCTTACCAGTCCAAATGGAAGAAAATAATGAAATCAGACGACAAAACGGTGCCTTGTCTTGATTGGTTCCTGAGAGGAGAGATCGGAGGATTAATGCTGGTTGACGCCGCTTCTTGCAAAGTTCCAAGCAAACAAGATGCTCTTAGGATCAAATGAAGAGTTTGCTGTCTCTTTAGCCATCGCCCAATCAGAGGTCGAGGCGTGCTGGTCATCAGATGACCGGGGAAGGAATTTCTCGTCCTCACGTCTTTGCCAATCGATCGCATCTCCGCAACTAATGGACTTCTTTCTTGTTGTTTGTCAATGTTATGGACATTCTGGGTCGTTGGAAAAGTTCTGGCATTGCTGGTCAATGTATTTCTCCGACAATTATTGCCAGAAATAGTACCATCTTTTCATTTTTTTTTTTTCAAATTCGAATAATGCTGAGAGACAAAATAGCAATCGCTATGAAATTCGGTTTCTGGACTTTAATGGATTTCAATGTTCCAGACCTTCCTAAGACAGAAAAACAGATTTTTGGAAGCTACGTTTGTCTGTCTGTAGGATTGTATTCTCCGAAACTAAACAATTCATTGAAATTTATTTGGCGTTTTTATATTTATCATTTTTGTCAATGAAGGAAAATGCAGATAGCGAAAACATTCAGATGCAAAAAGGAACGCAAATTTTCCCACATGCTAATGCTACCCTGTGAAATAGGCTTCATGCAATTTTATATATTTTAAATTAAGCAGTAAAGTCATTTGTGTACACACACACACACACACACACACACATATATATATATATATACATACACACACATACATATAGACATATACTCACAGACATATCTATGGTACCCTGTGAAATAGGCTTAATGCAATTTTATACTTCTAAAATTTAATAGTAAAATAATAAATACACAGACACGCACACACATAAATATACACATTGTTTTGAAGCGTGTGAAGGAAATTTGTAGTCTTGGACCTAGATGACGCTGCTGAAAATTAAGAAATGTAAAAATTTCGGCTTCAAATCGCTGACTAATTAGTCAGCCTCCTTGTTAATGACAAATGTCATTAGAAACAACAACCATTAAATTTTTAACTAATACTTTCACGCGTTAGAATGAAAAAAAAAACCCCGGAAAATCTTTCTTTTTTAATCAATGAAACTTCTAATCATCATCATTATTTTTTTACAAAACTCAAAATTGTACAAAACTAAACCCAATTAAAAAAGTGATGGGGGATCCCTTTTAGTATTGTGGTCATGTTATCTGGTTACCATCTGTACGGTCCCGAGTTCGATCCTACTTATTACTAAATAGCAACAAAACTAAAGCTAATGTCTCCCCATCTTTCAAGATAACCCTGTACCAAATTTGGTATCAGAAGATGAGAAGAGATCTCATCAGTTTCAGAGGATGTTATTTCAAGCCAAGATGACAGCACTTCAGTTAAGAAAGGTTTCATTACTTCTTACTAGTTGCATTACCTTTGCATGCAGATGCATTTGGGAAACAATCTGAAATCGGATCCTCATAAGAGTATTCATTCTGCATCTTATTCATCTTTTTTTAAAAAAATCTTTTTTTACTCACACACTCCGTAGCAATTTTTTATTTCAATCGCTTTTGGAAAAAGGAATTTAAAACAGAAATTTGATCACTCATCACTGCGTGGCAGGAACGAATCGCCAAGGATGAATTCAGCAGCTGAATTCGATGCCAAAGGAGAACAGTTTGCAACTACTGTACGCCAATGTCTCTCTGATTTTCACAACTATTTACAGGGGGTGGGGGGAAGGGTGACATTTTTATCTCACAGAAAGATTGAATACGCCATTTCCGCTGATTTATTTACCTGTTTTATTTATTTTTATTTATCTGATTTATTTATTTTATTACCGGCTGGCCGCCTTTGCCGGCCAGTCTCAATCCTCATTAAAATGGTAAGTTAAATGCTTAATGTAAAGTTATTGTCGATTAAATACTTTATGTAACCTTTTTAATAGCTTCTTTATCAAAATATTTTAAAGTTCACATTTTAATATATATATTTACACACACACACACACACAAATACACAAAAACTTACGTACATACAAACACATGCACGCACAAACACACATACACACAAAAATTCGCTCACACAACAATATATATATATATCTGTGTGTGTGTGTGTGTATGTAAATATATATCCGCGATATTGCTGAAAGACTTTACAGGAATGTATCCACTGTGCATGAGTATTGGCGGCAGTGGTCAAGGGAAGGTACTGCCTCAAGAAGACCAGGTTCCTGGCTGCCACGTGGCACTACTGAGAGGGAAGACCGTCGTATTTGGCGTATGTCTGTGGCTAATCGTACTGCGTCTGCAGCTGAAATTCGAGCTGCAGTTGGCCCCACAGTGACACAACGGTTACAAATCGGTTACTTCAAGGACAGCTCCGAGCCAGTTGCCCTGTACAGTGCATTCCACTGACTCCAAACCACTGCCGTTTGCGACGTGAGAGGTGTCAAGCTAGAGCTCATTGGAGGACGGAGTGGAGATCTGTTGTGTTTTCTGGTGTAAGCCGGTTCCTCCTTGGTCGCAGTGATAGCCGTTTGTTGGTTAGAAGGAGGATAGGTGAACGCCTGCTAGTGACCTGTTTGCGGTCTAGACACACAGGGCCTACTCCTTTAGTTATGGTTTGGGGAGCAATTTCGTATGACAGCAGGAGCACTCTCTTGGTTATCCCACGCACCCTGACTGCAAATTTATACGTCAGTCTAGTGATACAACCTGTTGTGCTGCCATTCATGAACAGCATTCAAGGGAGTTTTATCCAACAGGATAACGCTCGACCTCATACCGCTGTTGTAACCCAACATGCTCTACAGAGTGTCGACATGTTGCTTTGGCCTGCTAGATCACCAGATCTTTCTCCAATGGAGCACGTATAGGACATCATTGGACGACAACTCCAGCGTCATCCACAATCAGCATTAACCGTCCCTGCATTGACCGCCCAAGTGCAACAGGCATGGAACTCCATCCCACAAACTGATATCCGACCCCTGTACGACACAATGCATGCACGTTTGCATACTTGCATTCAAAATTCTAGCGGTTACACCGGTTACTAATGTACCAACATTTCACATTTGAAATGGCTCTACCTGTGATCTTGAAACTTTAATCAATTAAATATGTTACCGAGACAAATGTATTCCTAAAATTTCATTACTGTACAATAATATTTTCATGGTGTTGGGATTTTTTTCCATCAGTATATATATATCTATATATATATATATATATATACATATATATATATGTATATATATGTGTGTATATATATATATATACACACAGATGTATATATATATACACACACACACACACACACAAATATATATATACATACACACACACACACACATATATATATATATGCACACACACAAACACATATACATATATACATATACACAAATACAAACACACACACACCTATATATATACACATGTGCACAAATACAAACACACACACATATGTATGTACATCAGCACATCCGAGCATCCGGCCGAGCCCCCTTCTCTCGCGCGGAGTCGGGTATTTATCTTCCGAATTATTTATAAGTCGCTTCTCGGAGGGACTTTTTTCGGCACCTCCGCCCTCCCGATTGGCTGGCCTGACCCGCGACAGGTGCTTCTAAATGCGTTCCTCTCATTAGGACAGCTTCCAAATCCCGCTCATTGTGTGCGCAGTCTCCACGAAACGGTCTCGGTCGCTCTCCAATCGAAGCACTCTGGACTTCCTGGCGAGTGATTGGCGCATGAAATGCCAATCTTTGGCTGGATTTTAGCACTCTTAACGAATCTCTCGTAGCATTCTCTGCGATTTTATGCACGATGAATCCATTGCATTCTGTTCAGCTGTACTTACACGCCAGAAGATTTTTTTGCATTTTAACTTTGAAAATCTAAAATGTATTCGTAGTAGGTCATTAAAATGTATTTAACCGCATTTCAGTGAGAAAAAAACTGCATTACACTCGTTATTAATTAATATTTAACGAGCTGATTCACCTATTTTTTGAAGCACGTCTTAAAATCCAATTTGTAGAGACACACCATTCTAGTAGGAAATGATGCTTTATTTGAGTCTCTCTCCATGAAATACAGTTTTATAGAAAAATTTTATATACAGTTTTATATTTAGAGAAACAATTTTTTTTTAAAACATTTTTTAATCCACGATGAATTGAAAAAGCCAGAGTGTTTCTGTCATTTCAACTTTTAAGTAGCTATTGCAAATTTATTTCTGTAAATATAACTGTGATGGAGGCACCAAACATCTGCTATTTTGTACTGATTATTTCGATGTATAAGTGATTGTATTTGGTTCATTTCTTGTTGAGTTATGACTGCTTGAATGAAGCAACACAGAGGAAAAATATTATTCTTCATCAAATGAAGTTTAACCAAAATTGGAGCCAGAGTTTTCAGTGAGAGTACCTTAAGAAAAATCCTTACAATTCGTGAAATATTCCGAATACTGACAACATCTATCGTTTGAAAGCTAAAGCACCAGAAAATACTTTGAAGGAAAAATAATTCCGTATTTTGATCGATTTTTGCTGTTTTAAGTGTATACTTTTATCTTAAAAGGAATCTACAAATTTGGTGTAAAGACATCGTATCAAATTTCCTTCGCCTGTCTGAAAGCGCTTTGAATTATTTTTGTCACAGACGGCCCGACAGACAGACATAATTCTAAAAATGCGTTCTTCGAACTCGGAGAGGTGTGAGAAGCAGAAACTCGTCAAACTGTACCGTACGAAGCGTGCATTTCAAGTGCATTATACTTTTGTTCAAATCTAAAAGAAATCCAACATATCAATTCTCTATCCGAATCAGTGTGTATCATGCTAATTTTTTAAGAATTTTTCCTACATTCGTGAAATGTCGTCCTGGTTAGAGGTATTTTGTAGTAGCAAATTTTTTAAAAATATATATCTATACTAATATTATAGGTGTGAAAGTTTGGACGTTTGGTTGCATGTTTGTTAGTCCATCACGCCAGAACGGCTGAACGGAATGGGAGGAAATTTTGCACAAAGACAGATTAGAGTCAGGAATAGAACGCAGGCTACTTTTTATTCCGGTTCATTTTTGATTCATTAAAAACTAACTTTCTCGCCATTAAGCGGAGGCCAAATCCTTCCAAAGATGAGTAAGGCTCAGGGTTTTTTCCCCCCAAAATATATGAGGTTAGATTTTGCAGATTTACGACCGATTATTTAAAAAGATTCTAGTTAATTTCTTTGTGTTTGATGCGTTTAAAATCAATTGTTATTAATGAATCGATCCTTAGGATTCGTTCTGAAGTACTTTAAATGAAAAAAAGAACAGAATAAAGGAAATAAAAAAAAAATTCTAATCTGCATCGCGTTACTCCAACTGGTGTAGGAAAGTCAGACATGTGGTTGTGTTACGCCAATTGGCGTCGAAAGTTCACACGTGGTTGTTGACAATTGTGTTTTCATTTAAATGAAAAGTTTAAAAACGATGTGTATAATACTGTTGTAGCTATCTCAATCGCTATCCATAAATAAAATGGATTTGACCGCACTTGGTTTGTTGTTTTGTTTTATTTTGGGTACACAACGTAAATAAATTGTTTTTGCATCAGTTGTGTGTTTTTGCTATTAAATTGCGTTACCTTATTACTTATACTTTTGAATGTATTGCATTTAGTTTAGGTTTAATTTTTTTAAAATTTCTTATTGTTTGTTAGTTTTTTGTACATATACATCAAAATTTCCAAGGGAGCAGAGTCGCGGGTAGTAGCTAGTATATATATAAACTGAAAACAATGACTACAAAAAGATAATTTTCTTCGTACGAATAAGACAAGAATGTTTGGAACCAAATCTGAGGAACACGGGAGCTCGCTTTGGATTTTTTGTCCGAAATTGGCAATTAATAACAGCGCCACAAGACGGGGAGTTATAGCAACCTTGACGATCTTGCCGCAATTGAGGACTTTTTAGATAATAGGATCTATCTATGGTCATCATTAAGTACCGATGTTCGAAAGAGTCTCATTAGTTATAATTGTCCGCTAACATCGTTACGATAAACCGATATTCGTAATATCGAGCCTTCACATCTTGCTCTAGCAGGAACATATTGATGACTAGATCAAGGGGATGATCTGCCTATCCTATTTGTCGGATTATCTGCTTTTTAAATCTTTGTTTAATAATTCAGGTATCCTACTGCGTCCCAAGGAATTTTTTGAAAAAATGTGACTTTTTAAAAACCATTTAAAATTGTGGTTGT
The DNA here is from genome assembly GCA_026543055.1 of Argiope trifasciata. Classification (NCBI taxonomy): domain Eukaryota; kingdom Metazoa; phylum Arthropoda; class Arachnida; order Araneae; family Araneidae; genus Argiope; species Argiope trifasciata. The sequence goes on from JAPMOQ010009725.1 coordinate 129,853, forward strand.
TAAAAACTGTGACTTTTTAAAAACTGTTTAAACAGTAGCTTTAACACCCATGGCTTATAAAAACTGTGGCTTTTTTGTATTATCATTTTATTGTCAATGATAATATAAAGTACGATAAGTACAACAAAATTATTTGAAAATATAGAACATGTTGAGAAACAGGAAAATTTGTAAAATTTTTTAATGAAATTTAACCAAAATGGCTAACATTTTACACCAAACGGTAATGCTGCAATCCTATTTTCCTTTGCGCAAAAGTTATAGTATATAATGATGAATGAAATGAATTAAAATCTAAAAAACATTTTGAAATGCATAGAAGTTGTGGGTAAAAACATGCATTTTACCCATCAATTCACAACTTCATTTTTCTGAAAAAACCTATAGTTGAAAAAGTATTCCACCAACAATAAAACTTTCGATTCATTTCATTTTCTATATTATTTAAAACACACGCTGAAATGTTTATGCAAATCCCTCTATCAATTTTTGAGATATTCTGTTAACGGTGGAGAATTTTAAAGAAAATTAAAGTTTTGAGAAAATTGAAATGAATGACACATTTGAGCTGAAAAAATAAGTGAACTTGAAAGATTTCTTTTCCTAGAAAAAAAAAACTGTTTTGGAAAGAAGAAAATCTGAGCGACTCGAAATAACAATAATAAATTTGCCCATGCAGTCGATAACCAGTGATTTTGAATTCAGGATATTTTAAATAGTCTCATTTATGAGAAGCAATAATCGCTTTTGCAGCTTTTTGTTAACAACTGAGTCTAAAAAAAGCACTTATCACTTTTTATCAATTGAAAACATGGCGTTGTTTTCGCTCGAGGTTTTTGAAGCCTCAAAATTGGAGGGTAGGAAATTGTGGAAGCCTCAATATGAGTAGGCAAGAAATTGACGATTTATCCCTTTTTATTTTTGAGCCTGCTTTCACTGCATAGCTTTTGAAATATCTAACGTCATAGTTTTTCGCATGAAAATCAACAGTGCTATTACTTAACTTGCGCAACGTTTTAAGCCAAACAAGTTAAAATAGTGTTTGTTGAATCGATACAGATTGTTCTTTCAGGGATCATTTCAAATAATTTAAATAGGGTTATTAGAAAAGAAAAATAAATGAAAGTTGTCACTTTTGGCGATTTATTACCTACTTTAAAATTATAACCTGATTTTCCAATTAAATATTTTCTGAAATTCTCTGAATGTTTAGGAATTTTCTTAATTTAAGTCATTAACTAGATTAAACCGGTTTGAAAATGGCTTTTTATCTTTTTTTTTGTTGTTATTGTTGGCTTTCGCTGTACATCTTTTGAAATATCTATCGTCTACTATTATAGTATTCACAATGTTATTGCCTAACTCGCTCAAAATAAGCCAAACAAGTTAAAATATTGTTTGTTGAATCGATAAAGATTGTTCTTTCAGGAATCATTTTAACTCATTAAAGTAGGGTTATTAAAAAATAATGCAGAAGGTTATCACATTTGGCCATTTATAGCACAAAAAAAAATTACAATTTGATTTCCAAATGATAAATTATCTGAATTCTTACGGATTGTCTTCATTTATTTAAGACATTTTTGAGTTTAAATCGGTGCGAATGAAGCACACGACGATATTCGGAAAGACGATGGGTTTTTTACATTTTAAAATTGGCCGAGCTCCAAAATGAAAAAAAATTGATAATGAAAGTTTAAAAAAATTATCATTATATATATAGAAAGGGGAGGGATAGAGACATCTCGTTATTTTTTCAAAGTGGTTTAACCGGCTTAAATGAATGAAGACAAATAATAATTTAGCAAATAAGGATATTCCTACATGATAACTTGAAATTCGAGATCATTGATTTCATTTTTATATTAATTTTTTAAAATTCTTTTTATCACGAGTAATCATCAAGTTTCTTGGGTCTTTCCAAATATTTTTGTACCAGAAATTGTAGAATGGAAGCCTATTTTTGCGGCATATGTCGATCTGCTACACTTCACCATTTTGAAAATTAGCCAAAATTAAAGTTTTTTTCTCATAAAAACTTTTATATCCAGACAAAGATATAAAATTCGAATCCTTTTTTCGAAAGATTCTTAGTTAAACTCTGAGATTCTTATTCGAAAGATTTTTTATTTAAATCATTAAAACATTTTTTAAGTTTTCTTCAATGACTGCCCATGTTTTAAATTGAGCATTCTCCGTCACTTTTTGTTCACATCGACATATTTCGTCTTTGCTAATCAATTTTGAATAATTTTCTTATTAGTTAATGAAAAAATAACTCGCTTTTCTGCCTAATGTTGATACTTTTGAATAAAGAGATTACTATTTTTTAATTTTATCATTATTAAAATATGTATCTCCAATGAAGTACACGAGTTATGTTTGCAGGGTTGAAATATTATTAACTCTTTATCAAGGATAATATGCCAGGTTCTTACATGTTTTTCATTTACTTCTGTATTTATAAACATAGATCACAAGATTATATTCCTTGCACTTGCATTACTCAGTTATAAATCAATATAAATGAAAAAAAACAACAACATATTTTTGCATAGTTAAGAACAGACCTAAAATAAATCCTATTAACATATCTGTTCAGTTCAAAATAAGTTGAAATGTTCATCCAAACTGAGCAGTTTCTAAAAAGATGGATACCTTAACGTGCACTTTGTATAACCATGAAATACTTCATTGTTAGTAATTGCCAAAAGTATGCAGTTGAAGGTTTTGATGGCTTGGTTTTAATTCCGGTGTCATTTTAAAAACCCTTATAATACATTGATTGTGTATCAAATGAACTTAAAAATTGTTATTGAATTTATAGGAAAAAATGGATGTCAAAATGGATGTGGAATGGAAAAATGGAAATCAAATGGATGTCATTGAAAGACTTTTCGAGAATATCCGATATAGAAAAATATAATTTTGGAGTTTTATCTGTCGCATTCGAAAGCGATTGATTCGGAATAGAATGAAATTTGTCACGCGAATTTTGCACCAAGTTTTGAAGAAATCTGTTCGTCTGACATTCCCAGTGCGAGCAAATACGAAAATTATAAAATGTAAAGGCTTAAATGGATAATTTTTCAAACACAGTGTTCATATCTAAAGTGTTTTTTTTTCTTCAAATTTAGCTATATTAACGTCCCGTTTTGAAGCAACACTAGGGCTATTTTGGGACTTATCTAGTCATTTTGATCCGTGGTCAGATGAAGAGGACGACACCTGAACTTACACTCCTCTCCTCTCCAAACTTCCACACCACACCAGTGGGAGAACGTTTGACCCCGACTGATTTAATGTGCACCAGACCCGCTTACGCGGCAGTTCTTCGGTAGAATCGGGTCTGGAACCTGAAATCTACCGGTTCTGAAGCCTGAGACCTTAAAACCAGCTCTTACTGCGTTTTACATTCGAACGGACAGAAGCACACCAGAATAAATTTCGTTCAAAATGAGACCGAAATCTACGCATTTGTTGCAAACAGCACACGCCGATTTTCATTCTTCTCGTTCGAAGCATTTGTGGATGATTATGCTTACAGGGAGACAGACAGACAGATTCGAAAAAGTTGTCTTTCTGACTCAGGGAGGGTTGAAGTGAGGGGAGCGACAAACTTCCCAGCTCGAATTTCTTGGCGATTGCAATAAATCTTCTTAAGTACTTGGTAGGCTGCGGTGGCCTGGCAGTAAGGTGTGGACTAGAGAACCGTCGGGTTTCAGGTTCGAGACCCGATTCCACAGAAGAACCGTCGTGTGAGGGGGTCTGTCGCTCGAACTATGTAAAGGAAAGAATACGTTTTTGTCATTACCCTTTAGCAGTTGCAGAAACCAGTATTATTCTTTTGATAGTACTTTTCCTCGCAAAATCTGAATATCCGAATGAAGTTTAAGGTATCTGACTACATTCGAATAAACATTTTTAAAAAATTGGGTGCTAAAAAAACTACTTAAAATTATAGTTTTCAATTTAATTGTCTACTATAATACAAGATACTACAAATATAAAATTATTTGAAAATATAATATATTTTGAGAACTGGGAAAATGCTTAGTAAATTTTAATGAAATTTTAACAAAACCGTTAACACTCTGCGCAAAATGGTAATGCAGCTATTTTGCTTCACATATTATAGATTACAATGGGGAATAAACGGAAACAAAATCTAAGATTTGGAGATGCAAAGAAGCTATGGATACAAATATACTTATATATGTATTTTTTCCGTAAATTCACAACTTCTAAAAACACCTACAAAGGAAAAAGTATTTCACCCACAATAAAACTTTTGTTTTATCGTTGTATTATGTGAAACACACGCTGTTACGTAAATACCTCTGCTAGTTTTTGAGATGTCATGTTAACGGTAGAAAATTTGTATGAAAATCGGACTGTTGAGAAAATTGAAATGAAAGACACATTTGAGCTGAAAAAATATGTGAACCTGGAGGTCTTCCTTCTCCTAGAAAAGATAGACTGTTTTAGAAAGAAGAACTGCAAGAAAGAAACAATAAAAAAGATGATACGCCAATGGGGTCAATAACCAGTGATTTTAAAGTAATCTGACATCTTAAGATGTTTTTTGAAAGATCAAAGGAGAGTACATTTAGATTTGATTAGGGATTTTAAAAATCGTCTGTAAAATTAAATAGATTTGTGATTATATTCGTAAAGAAGGGATTATCCTCTGCATCCGTATGCGAGCCGCTCTTCTCAGAGACATCACCCCGAATCCTCTGCAGCGATTCATCACCCCACAAAGTGGAGGTGACAAGGGCTGCTTTGTGAAATAGAATCGTTCCTTCCACCCGCTTTTCGGAAATGCAAAACAACGATCTCGAAGAGAAAGCTTTCGCGGGGTGCTCTTGATGGGAAGGAAAGTGCTCCTTCATTCCAAGAATTGGGTGGAGGGAGATATTTCAGAGAGAAAAGAGGATCGTTTTCAACATCCCCATCTGGATCCGATTCCCCAGAATTGATATCTGTCAGTACAAAGGGCCTTCTAGAAAAAGATCAAGAACTGTTGCCTTGTTTCCTATGGCATTTGCTATTGGACTAGCCCGCTATGACGCAGCCAGCGATTTGAGCCAATAGGATGCGTTTATTCTTTTTTTTACAGTGGCATCATCTAGGGCCAAGAGTACGACTTTGCCACTCACACGTCCCAACCCTTTTTTAAGGGGTGGACTTTCATTCGAGCATTTTCATTTACACAACCTGCATCAGATAACAGTCCCCTCTGAACCATTGCCCCCAGTGGTATGGGGGTCATGGTGGCCTGGTGGTAAGGGCTCGGCTTCGGAGGCGGAGGGTTTCAGGTTTGAGACCCAATTCTCTCAAAGAACCATTAAATCTGTCAGGCCAAACGTCCTCTAGCTGGTGTGGGGTGGAGAGGAGGCTGCCAGCTCAGGTGTCGTCCTCGTCATCTGACAGCGGTTCAGAATGACGAGGCCCGCCCCGGAATAGCCATAGTGTTGCTTTACAATGGGACGTTAATATAATAACTAACCCAGTGGTATGATCCTCGACATGGAGAACTTCAAGACTACGTTTAGGTTATAAGTGCGTCAGTCACCACCACACAATGGGAATCTTCGGCTGGTGAATTCGAACTCGTAACCAATGGACGCGAGTCCAATGCACTACCAGCCAGGCTGTCCTTGCCTTAGATCAAGAATTGAAACAGGTTTATTCATTGTCATGTGGTTTGGGGCACTATAATTAATAATATCACTTTGAATAGAAATAAAATTCTATTTAACTTCAAAATTTATCTTTTTAACACAATGATTATGGATGTCGGAAGGATAAATTGAATACACGAATAAAATTCGTTTGAAACATATCTTTGCTTATTTTCACTATCTTTACAGATAGTGCAATACTCGTATAGCTATTTGGAAGAACGTGGGATGATAAATTCATTTGTTTAGAATTAGGCACTGTTTACCACTAAAAGGAATGTGTTGAGGACTCGAGAGTTAAGGAAAAAATCGGAAAATTCTAATTATGATTCAAGTACAGTACTGACGGTACCAGGTCATCTCAAAAACCTGAAGGACGTGATATCAAAAATGGCCAGTTTTATTCCAACCGTCTGAGAGTGTGCAGATGGGGAGAAAGACAACTATTGACTACCCCGAAAGGAATGCACGTTTGACGGATTGGTCCATATAAGGTTGGACATTACTTAATCAGCAGTCGACCACCACAAATCCGGTCGATACTGCTATTTTCAGCGGTGGCAAGGTGATCGGCTCTCTGCAGCAAGAAATAGAGATCTTACACTTCTGCTGTTAGTTTTTTGTTTGCCACATCGATTACATTAGCGTAAAATTTCCAATTGACTTTGATGAATTGCATATTATCTCGCCATGTGAAGGTATGCTTGCCGGATACATACAGAGCATTTTGATTGATCTGCTAGGGATGCAAAATGGTGAAACCTATCCAGTTAAGTCCCAGTAGTGTTGCCAAAGTTTTGCTTTACAAAATCTCTCGTGAAAGAGAGTGAATAATGGAAAAAAGAAAACCATTGATTGCGTATCTAAGAAACCTTCATATATTCATATGGAGACTTGGTGAATTGGGAAAGGGGTTGAGGCTGGGAAATTCGATCTTTTTTATCCCAATAAAGAATGGATTCCAAGGTTTGTCCCAAAAATGAGATAACGGCATATGATTGCTGATCATCAATGGCATATCTAGGAGCTTTTATGTGAAAAAAAATTAAGAAATGTGATAAATGGTGAATTTGGAAGAAAAATTTCCTGATTCTTTTATACACATTGGTATTAGAAGCCCTTGACCGAAACACGGAAAGGGTGATGAAGTACCAATGGTTGTCAAATATCCAAAATAACTGACAAATAACAAACTGGGATGTAGCAAAATAATCGAAATTCCTATCGATGTCTTTCTAAATTTATTTCTAACAATTGAAAACCTATTGCAGTATTCATCCAACTAAATTGCATTTTCTTGTGAAGGACTTTCTCCAATAAACTAACTCATAACACAGGATGCAGATGCCTGTGCTCACTAATTAAAACACCTTGATTCGGCAGAACGAATATTTAAATCACTGAATCGATTCCCTGTCACTGCGCTGAACCCGTTCTCGGAGGGAAATAGTTTTGCCCGGAAGAAGGGATCGATTTCCGTGGGAATCCCGAATGTTTTGATTAAAGGGGGGTGAAGTAAGTGGGTGCCTCGTAATCAGCTTAGCAGTTGTCAAACGCATTGCAGTGGGGGGAGGGGAAAAGGGTGGCAATATTAATGAGCGGAGAAATCAAGATTTAATCTTCGGATTACTTGAATTGTATCGATGCAGTTCCGGTTATGAATTGGATCCGAGCACAGAAATGCCCGGAGTAACGTGGAAAAAAATAATAATCAATTAGATTCGAATCTCTTGGTGACAGTGCTTTAAGAGGATTCCTCTCATCAGCCGTTGGGTTATGGCATAACGACGTTTAGTTTATCGAATTACGAAATATACAAAGAGAAAAATATTCGATGCGTCAAAAAGTTAGCATTGGAATTATAAATGAATCTTCAGGGCCTGAGTTCGCCTAGTGGCGACCCTTGGCAAAAACTCACTTCTCTTCCCCCCTTCCTGATTCACTACTACAGTAAGGCCTGACTAATAGAGGGTCAAGGTCAAAAACATTCTTTTTCCCCTGCCCTCTGTGGAGAAGTTCTCCTGACGAAGTTGCCCTCGGGTAACTTAGGGCAATTGTCCGTATACCCTTGAGCCCGGCGAATCTCAACGTATCAGACCAACGCGAATATCAATGTACCTTAAAAAGATAATATCTGTCTATTTCATACAAGACAACCGAAGAATGCTTTGAACTGGACTCATGAAATGTAGCGTGAACAGTGCATTTGTGAACTCTCCTTGGAAGTTATCCATTTGTCTGACCCGCGGATTACAAAGAATGGAGAGTTAAATGGATGCGATTAAAACATAGAGCAATAAAAAATATTGAGTGAGATTTAATTATTGGATATCCAGTTGGCTGTATATCCATTCGCAGGTGTATAAACTCATAGAATCGTACATGCAACTACTTAAATAAATGAGATTATGCAGATTGTTTCAAACAAACGTGGACGCAATGGCATGGAAGATCTGTCATACAACAAGGATCAGAAACGGTTGCAAACGTTTGGAGAGGGCGCTTGAGACACGAGAGTGCGTTGCGATACAAACCCGAGTTCAGTAATGATCCACTAAAGTGTGGGCTAGCATTGCGGGAGATTGTTTACATGGTCCGTATATCAACCCAGATAGACTTGATGGTTAAATTTACATAGCACTCTTGCGAGAGGATCTGCCAGAAATGCTGAATTATGTTCCGATACCTCTACTTCGAGGCATTCGATTTCAACACGACTGAGCTACAGCACATTTCAGCCCAGAGCACATCTGCAGGATGCTTTTCCTGACTGCTGGATGGGTCGAAACGGGCCCATCGTATGACCCTCACAATCACCTGATTTGTCTCCCTTGGATTTTTTCTTCTGGAGATTTTTAAAAGGACTTGTGTGTGAAACACCTGTTGAAACGCTCGAGGACTGAGAAGGACGAATGGTTGTGGCAACAGGGTGCTTTCGAAATACCCCCGGCATCATCAGGACGGTTCGTCGTTCCACGCAACGCAGATGCCGGGGGCGTCTCGAGGCATCTGTGACACAAACTGTGAGCATCTCCTCTAAGCTCTACATCAAGCGTACATGAGTTGAATGCGAAAGAGAAAATGATCAATGAAATAATTCGCAATGGTTTCGTTTCTTCACTTTGTGTTATTTCAGACGCCCTCTAGTGGATCCGGATCGAAATGGCGACCCTCTGCTCCTGTTCGATTTGGGATCCTTGTTATATGACGGATCTACCATGCCATTTTGCCCACGGGTTTTTGGAACACCCTGTATAGTTTCATGCCTACAGTTCTTACAAATTGTCAGACACTAAAGCCGAGTTGTTTTTAAACTATCCTATGTATGTTCTGTGCATCGTGTCCATGAATCATTCTGTTTATGCGAACAGAAACCTTCTGTGCGATTATTTTATCCTTGTTGCATGACGAATCTAACATGTCATTTTGTCCACGTTTGTTTGAAACACCCTGTAGTATTGCGTCTCATTTTCGTCTTAATCGAGAGAGAAAAGAGGCTGACTCGGTTTTCTCTGCTCTATTTAGAAGTACTTAATAAAAACATGAGTATTTCTAACATTCACAGTCTCTCCAACGTTGCACAATTTTGTACTTGAATGGACGGGAATCTACGAGAAAGCTCTGAGCAGGCCACTTCCCCTTCATCACTTGCGCAGCATCCAAAAAGGGTCAAGCCTTGCCATTAAGCTCGAAAAATACAGAGCCTTCGAACTTAATCACCGGATTCCCTTTCAAGCCACTCATCGCGTGCAAATCTGCGGACCATCTGGTTTCAGAGGAAGGGGACTCATTTCGAGATCTTCCATTGTGTTCCCCCCCTGGCAAAGGCCCAAACCACCGGCAAGCAAATGGAGGGGTAAACAAGGCTTGTTTACGTATCCGCTGCACTCTCCTGTTACAAAACCTTTGGGAACGGAATTGTGCTTCCATGCAGACAAAAGTGTAAGTTCTGTTACACACACACACACACACACACACACACACACACACACACACACACA
>JAPMOQ010009725.1:139550-152443 GCA_026543055.1 Argiope trifasciata
ACACACACACACACACACACACACACACACACACACACACACACACAAAGTGACAAAAGTCATGGGATGACTGTTAATATAGTGTCGGTCCTCCTTTTGCCCGGCGAAGAGCAACAACTCGACGTGTCATGGAGTGTCATGGACTTCCAACGACTTAGTCATGGACATGTCTAAGTCGTTGGAAGTCCTCTGCAGGAATATTGAGTCATGCTGTCTGTATAGACGTCCATAATTGTGAAAATTTTGAAAGTGTGGATGGTGCAGGAGTTTTTGCACGAACGGACCTTTCGATGATGTCCCATAAATGCTCGATGGGATTCATATCGGGTGATCTAGGTGGCCAGATCATGCGCTGGAATTGTCCGGGATGTTCTTCAAACCAATTGCGAACAGTTCTGGCCCGGTGACATGGCGCATTGTCATCCATAAAAATCCCATCGTTGTGTGGGTACGTGAAGTCCATGAATGCTATTCCATGACTTTTGTCACTTCAGTGTATATATGTATATGTATGTGTATGTATGTACATATATGTGTATGTATTTATAATGAATTTTTTATAATGAACTAAACAAGTTAGAATATTGTTTGCTTAATCGAAAAAGATTGTTTATTCAAGAATAATTTCAGCTCATTAAAATGTTGGTAGAAAATAATGCGGACATTAAGTACCCAGATTTAAAACCTTGCGTTTATCTACGTCAAATTTTAAGACAAATCACTTAAGAATTTGGGCCATTTAAGTATCTGGAGCACTACTTCATAATAGGATCAATAACTTGGACGGTATTTCGGGTCCCAAGGTTTAGCTCTATCTGCTGAGCCTCGTTTATCACTGGGAAACTTACAGGAAAAACTCAAAAAAATAATTAAATTTTTTTTAAGAACCCGCTGGAACCGGTTAAAAAAGTGAACATGTATTGAAGGTCACAAAACAGGAAGTTATTGGGTCTATACAACTGAGGGGTGAGAGATCCATCGCTAGCTGTCTCACAGACCACACTTTCCCTTTAAAGGTTAACCTCGGATGAAGAATAGTCTATAAATTGACCGGGGATCACACGACAGTTTCAGTTAAAACTCTAAATTCGTCGGACAGATGAATATTTCGAAACTATTGCTCGCTATTGGCATGCCAGATGCATTCTGGGATACATACGAGAACAGTTTTGAGGAGACCAGTCCCTCTGTTTCTTGGGGTTTCTTCCGGCTGTTTCGCCGAGTCACCGAGAAGCAAAGCAAGTAGAAAATCAAAGGAAGAAAGACACACTTGTTTGCTAAATGGATTCTCTCCTTCCCCTCAGAAGCAATGCCAGGAACAATCCGAGTGCCTTGCCATTGTCTGGGGGGGGGGCATCGACCTCAATAGAATCGTTCGACGCGCTCAAAAGAGTGCCGTGGAATTAATGGGTCGGCTCTTCAGATCGTATTTCGAAGACTTCACCCCCCACGTTTTGAGTGGAATCGAAAGGATTCGGAAGGATTTTTTTTTCTTTCCGACAACCGCCCGTGATTCTTCTAAATGCAGATTTGCCGCAGAAACTCGTTTATACCGAGTAACGCCCGTCGCATCACTATTTTCTTTTAACCAACTCCTCGCACGTTTAAGGATGGTTGCACACACTGAGCTTTTTTCTGATCGCTTATTTCACCGATGCCGACATAGCAGCAGTAGTGTGTTGAATCATACGAGAGCTGACACACTAGGCGGACAAATAAAGATTCGGTCCATCCGCCTTTCATCGGACTCATGCTTTCGGATCATCAGATCCTAAATCCTTTTTTCCGATTCATTGAACAAATCGAAATAAGTCGATTCCCCCTCTCTTTTCCTCTTCATTCGACGGCAAAATGATAATAAGGATAGAATTTGTGCACCATTCCTTTCAAATGACCCTTCAGCAGTCCCTAGTTAAAATTACACGGTTAAAGTAAATTTATGTGTTGAGGAAAGGATGCCGACTCTGACGACGGAGTCGGAATTTAAAAGCCGTGTGTGTAAGCATTTGATTTCTGGGAGTGGTCTCGGCAAAATACTGACAGAAGAAAAAAAGGCTGTGTGTGCAACGAGCCTAAGGAATTCAGCTCGGTTTTGATGGAAATGTCCATATTAAGTACTAAATCAATTTATCAAATTCTATTCATTTAGCTTTATAAATTTCGTGAGTATTGTGTTCACTTTCATTTAGAGTACATGGTTCGTGTCCCTTAGGTTACGAGTTCGTATCCGCTAGCCGAAGATTCCCAGTGTGTAGTGGCGACTGGGGGTGCTGGTTCAGAGATGAACATTCTCTGATCCTGTTCTAAATGATGATCTGTGGTTGAGTGAAACAAAACGAATGAATGAAAGTCCGCGCTGTAAAAAGAGTTGTGACACGTCAGTGGCAAAGTCGTACTCTTATGACTAGATGGCGTCACTGAAAAAAAAGAGATGCACCCTATTGGCTCAAATCGCTGACTACGTCAAAGCGGGCTTGTCCAATGGCAAGTGCCATAAGAAACAACTGCATAACAGATTATATGATGAACTTGTCACTTAGCAATTTTTGCAGACAATACCGCCATTCTAACACAGCATAGGGACCCAAACATTGTCATGAAACAATTACAAACACAAATGTCTCTCTTACAGTGCTGGCTCATCGGCTGGAAAATAAAAGTCAGCCCGACTAAATGCGCGTGCCTCCTGTTTAGCAAAAGGTATAAAATGCCTGATCTATCACCAATCCAAATATTCGGCCAGCCCGTCCCCTTTGTAAATGAATACAAATACTTAGGGTTAGTTTTAGACGCAAAATTAAACTTTAATAGTCATATTAAAGCCGCCCTCAACAAAGCAACAGGTATGAGTAAAAAACTCCATAGCTTAATTTCCAGTAAGCTCTCGATTAGGCTCAAGCTTCTGCTCTACAAAGGAATTTTAAGACCAATATTGATGTACGGCTCCCAAATCTGAGGGGCCACAAGTGCCACCAACATTAAGAGGTTGCAAGTTTTTCAAAATCGTCACCTGAGAAGGATAGCGAACGCTCCCTGGTACGTCAGGAGAAAAATTCTACACCACGACCTCAAAATTGAACCTGTTTCGGAATTTATCAGAAGAACGTCGTTTAAGTTCTTCGACAAACTGCCCCAGATTCGTAACAAGTTATTAATACTACCTGCATACGATCCTGCTGTACGTAGCTCTAGGAAAAGACCCAGAGCTGCACTAGACAATGTCTACATCAATTTTCCCTCAGTGAAAAAGCTGAGAATTAATTAACTTGTTACCAATTTGGTGGATTAACTTTTATCAAAATTTTTACCTGTTTCGGCAAAGACAGCTACGATGAGCTGCATGCGCGAAATTCCGGAAATAGTTCGAACTAAATAAGCAAAATAGATCAGTCCCAATAGAAAAGGCAGCGTAACTCCATTAATTATTCCTCTCAATTACCTCATAAATAGTCTAAAAATTATTTTATATTAACTAATTATCTTCAATCCATTAAAAATGAAAAATAAAAGGAAAAATGTTAAATACCAAATTTCATGACACTAGAGCTTTACGGCGCTCGTCTAAACTAGTTCATTAATTTAAACTTTCCCTAAATATTACAAATTAAAGTTTCTATTCCAAATTATGATGTGGAGGTGCTCGTGACCACTTTGTCACACCGCGGAACTCCGAAACATCACGACGTTGCACGTTGTATATGATGAACTCTGAACTGATTTCGAGGGGCCGCGGTGGCCTGGTGGTAAGGTCTCGGCTTCGGAACCGGAGGGTTTCAGGTTCGAGATTCTATTCCACCGAGGAACCGTCGTGTGAGGGGGTCTCTTGCACTTTAAATCTGTCAGGCCAAACGTCCTCCCGTTGGTGTGGTGTGGTGTGGAGAGGGGGTGCCAGTTCAGGTGTCGTCCTCGTCATCTGATCCTGGTTCAAAATTACGAGGTCCGTCCCAAAATAGCCCTCGTGTTGCTTTAAACGGGACGTTAATATAACTAAACTAAACTAAACAGAACTGATTTTGTTCACAATTTGATAAAATTCTGCAAATGCTGTATGAAGACAATACACCACATTACCGTGTTCGTAGACAAACGTGATATAAATTTTTTTTTTCAAAGTACGAGAAAATAATCATGAGGATATATTCATGAAATCCTAATAGAAAAGTTATTTCGTCCCCAACCAGCTGAAAAATAGGTCTTGGTGGCAAAGTCTCGGCTTTGGAACAGGAGGGTTGCAAGTTCGAAGCCCGATTCCACCGAAGAACCGTCGTGTAAGGGGGCACTTTAACTCCTTCAGGACCAAACGTCCCTCAGTTGGTTGGATGTGCTGGGGAGAGGAGAATGCCAGTTCAGGTGCCATCCTTGTCATCTGACCTTAGTTCAAAATAATGAGGGTCTGTCCCCAAAAAGACCTAGTGTTGCTTTAAAACGGGAAGTTAAAATAATAAAACTAAATTCAAATTAAATGCCATATCTCTACACAACGAACACTTAGATTTTTTATTTTCAGAATCCCTCCCATGTGAATTGTACACTTCGTAGTACAATTTGTGAAGTGTAGTATGAAATTTTGATCTTTCAGCGCTGAGAACGAATTTGGAATAGAAGTTCAATAGAAAAGAAAGAAACTTTTGTTCCAGGAACACACACCAAATTACATTTATCGAAGTCGTAGTGTTTTTTTTTCTTTTTAGCTCCTTGTACGTGAATGTACAGACAAAGAGAAAATTAACTAGAAAAAAAATTTGGCTCAAATCTACATCTAGATGATTAATCAACACACATAATTTTATCCAAATAGTTGGTACTTTTTGAAGATATCTTGTTGGCATGTCTTGGAAAGAGAAGAAAGCATCGTATAAAAAGGTTTTATTTTTCACTTTCTACTATTAGTTCACACTCTTCTTATATATATATATATATATATATATACAGAGAGAGAGAGAGAGAGAGAGATATGCTAGATAAACGAAATTTGGTAGGCTTGTTTATACACCTGAAAGATGACGTCGATTCAAATTTCGAGCTACGCGCGTAAGTGTGGAGCTAGTAGCGACACTAGGAGCATGCAAATGAGGTTTGCTTTAAATAAGCGCTGTAAGGTTCATGATCGTTATTTACAGTTGAGATTTGACGTAGTGGGTTAATGTTAGTCAAGGATGCCTCTGAGAAGACGAAGAAGCCATTATCAACAGCTCACTGAGTTTGAACGAGGTCGTGTTGTAGGGCTACGAGAAGGTGGATTTTCTCTCCGCAATATTGCTGAAAGACTTGACAGGAATGTATCCACTGTGCATGAGTATTGGTGGCAGTGGTCAAGGGAAGGTACTGCCTCAAGAAGTTCAGGTTCCGGGCGGCTACTGAGCACTACTGAGAGGGAAGACCGTCGTATTCGGTGTATGGCTGTGGCTAATCGTACTGCGTCTGCAGCTGAAATTCGAGCTGCAGTTGGCACCACAGTGACACAACGGTTACAAATCGGTTACTTTAAGGACAGCTCCGAGCCAGACGCCCTGTACAGTACATTCCACTGACTCCAAACCACTGCCGTTTGCGACGTGAGTGGTGTCAAGCTAGAGCTCATTGGAGGACGGAGTGGAGATCTGTTGTGTTTTCTGGTGAAAGCCGGTTCTGCCTTGGTCGCAGTGATAGCCGTTTGTTGGTTAGAAGGAGGCCAGGTGAAAGCCTGCTAGTGACCTGTCTGTGGCCTAGGGAGTTATGGTTTGGGAAGCAATTTCGTATGACAGTAGGAGCACTCTCGTGGTTATCCCACGCACCCTAACTGCAAATATGTACGTCAGTCTAGTGATACAACCTGTTGTGCTGCCATTCCTGAACAGCATTCAAGGGGCTGTTTTCCAACAGGATAACGCTCGCCCTCATACCACTGTTGTAACCCAACATTGTCTACAGAGTGTCGACATGTTGCCTTGGCCTGTTATATCACCAGATCTTTCTCCAATCGAGCACGTATGGGACATCATTGGACGACAACTCCAGCGTCATCCACAACTAGCATTAACCGTCCCTGCATTAACCGCCCAATCGCAACAGGCATGGAACTCCATCCCACAAACTGATATCCGACACCTGTACGACACAATGCATGCACGTTTGCATTCTTGCATTCAAAATTCTGGTGGTTACACCGGTTACTAATGTACCAAAATTTCACATTTGAAATGGCTCTACTTGTGATCTTGAAACTTTAATCAATTAAATATGTTACCTAGACAAATGTATTCCTAAAATTTCATTACTGTACAATAATTTTTTCTTGGTGTTGAGAGTTTATATATATATATATATATATGTATGTGTGTGTGTGTGTGTGTATGGTTCTCAGATGACTGATGCGACACACGATCATAAATATTATGAGATAAATAATAAAAATATGATATAAATAATATAAGATTATAGTAAATAATAGAGAAGAAATTACGTAGGAATTGAATTAAAAAATATATTATGTTTCTTTTTTCCAACATTTTGTTAGGATATACTAATTAAAATCCCCTTATTTCTTTTACTGACGATTTTAATGCTTTCGGTTGTCAGCAGAAACGATGCCATTAATAAAGGGTTCAAGCTTTAAAAAAATACTCGCTTCGCAACAACAGGTCACTGAAACTCTCAACAAAAAGATTTTACTCTAATCCACCCAATCTGAATATGTACACCAACTACTTTTTTGAAACGAATTCTCTTCGTGCAGATAAAACTGAGGCAGTTTGTATCTGATGAATACTTCCGTTCATTGCTCCCAAATTTTGCAGTTTTTTTTCACAGCATTTGATGAGAGGTGCTGATTAACTAATCATCCTTTTAAAGGCAAGAAGCTTCAGGGAGTTTTTTTTTAAAAAGTGTTTTGGGAACTTTTAAGAATGGCCACAGACAGGAATTTTTATAAACTTACTGCATGAAATTACATTATCAACGTAAACTTTCTAGATATATCAAAAAATGGCATATTACATCGATAAAGTTTTGCTAATTATTTAAAACTGGTTTATTCCCCCTTTTACTCGAGTATTCTAGATGGAAAGTTTGTCCAAAACCTTTTTCGCTCACACCTTAATTAAAATCCAGGAGGCCTTCAACAAGCATGTGACCTGACCTGTGACCTAAGTAGGTGGTCTACCTAGTCCTCTTTGTTATGTGTAAATGTTAAAGTGAATGTGGCACAGATTGACCGACGGGCATTGCAAGAAAGACTTCGCTGCTTCAGCAAACATTTGAAACCAAATTTTGCAACTTTAGTATCAAGAGAGCTGATTAAATTTCGTTTCAGTCACGCAGTGGTACCACGCTTGATTCGTAACTTCAGACCCGAAGATCCGTCCATCTATTTTCAATAAAGGTTCCATCTACATGCAACACATGGTGTCATTGTCCCTTTGGGCTACGTCTTGGATTTTAACGGACGGTTGGGCCTCTGTGCAGCACTTTTCTCAATGGACGAAAGCGGAGGACAAGATGAGCACGGATTCCACAGACCTCATTGCCAGGATATCTCTGTGCACTTTCAGTGGGTCCACTCACACGTTGGTTTAAATCACAGACAGATGAGCTGGTGGATTCGCTGAGACAGCCTCGGCAAGCATATTTTGTGGGGACGCTACAACGACTTGTTTTAAAATCGCCTCTGTCCAAAAGCTTGAGTAGAGTGATCTTAGGAAAGTTCCACTTGCTCAACCCTCAGTACTTTGGTAGGACTCCCACTCACTCACACTCAGTAGTTTAGAGAGTCCCACCCGCTCACCCCTTGGATCTTTGGACAATCCCATCTGCTCACCATTGGTACTTTGGGGAGTCCCACTTACTCACCTTTTGTATTTTAGTGGGAGTCAAGCCTGCTCATTCCTTGGTACTTTGGAGAGTTCCACTTACTCACCTTTGGTACTTTGGAGAGTCCTGATTTGGTG
This sequence comes from Argiope trifasciata, assembly GCA_026543055.1. Lineage (NCBI taxonomy): Eukaryota > Metazoa > Arthropoda > Arachnida > Araneae > Araneidae > Argiope > Argiope trifasciata. Next base: position 147,476 of record JAPMOQ010009725.1, read on the forward strand.
ACATAACGGATATCTCTCCAAAAAAAGGCAAAAGGCTCTCTCGTTGTTTGAGTGGACACACCAAATCCCTTACGCACACCTTCATGTCCCTGGTGTAGGGCAGATGGGGCCTCCCCGCAATCACATCCTCCAGTGTTCACATTTGACTATCTTTGGGATTCTAAGGGGACCGCTGTTATTTTTGGGACTTTTTGGAGATGGCGTGGCTGTGCTATTCCACATGGGATCAGAATGAAAAACAATAGCAGAGAGTTGCGTGATTATTTAATTACACATAAGCTGGTACCTGGTGCGTTGTTGCCGTCGAACAAAAATGATATTTTGTGCAATCGATGCATCATTTGGCAATGTTGTATCGAAACAGGATGAACGGTAGGACAGTACATGAAATACGAACAAACAAATGCTCATTTTTATATATTTTCGATTTTTGTCTTCTTTTAGAATTGGGAAATCTTGGTGCTCTTTCAGAATGATTGTGAAAGAAACTACTTATTGTATCTTGTGATTCGTTTCATATTAGTTTGGAATTCTCACATTTAATTTTAGAAATATGGGATTAAAAGTATTTTCTTTTAAAATGAATTAAATGTAGAAAATATATTTAAGCTATAAAATTGTTAATTTTCAAACTATATGAAGATGGTGCAAAATTATTTGTACAGCAATATTTTTGGGGGTAATTACGAAAAACGTAAAAGTAAATTTAAATTTAAACATCCAAGGTTGGTCTTCACAAACTTTCTCTCATAATCTTTCATAAAGTTACCTCTGAGAATGACTCGCATGACATTTGCGTACAATAGCTACAAAATATGAATCTTTCACTTGTATTTAGCATTTCTACAGAATCTATTATCTGCTAGGCAAGCTATATGGAGATGAATCCTTGGTCAATAGATGCGGTTGAGATTTGCATTTTTTGTTCTTTATTTTAGATACATGTACTATCCCTCTAACCATCCCGTAGGTGTTAACAATAAGATGACCAAGTTTCATCGCAAGTTTAGGATGGCATAAGGGGCATTTAGACCAACATTCATTTTTATTTATATAGATAAAGAAAAGGGGACGCGAACGCAGTACCACATACAAAATATCAAATCATCATTAAAGACACTAGCCTGCATCTCAACTTTTTGCTTAGTTACTGCTTTTTGACCCCAACTTGCTTACAGAATGGTCGCCAGATTAAAGGAGAGCCTCGCGCTGTTGGTGGTGTAACATTCCCCGTCTCCCTTTAGTGATAAAATATTTCCGCCAGCTGCGTTGCCTTTGTGTTTGCTAGGCACCTTGGGATAACCAGATGTTGCAGATGTTCTCCATTCGAGACCTGAGGCACCTACAGCTAGAAAAACACACGTGGAAATTCCTCGCCCGGAAGACAATGATAGCGCTTTCAGAGACAATGGAACATCCAAACATATGGATGCCGATTTTCCCTATTGTAAGCGAACCCCATGTTGCAGACTTTTCGGAGCGCCTTCATTACCTTCCGACGGCAGGCTTATGCCCTTGGAAAGGGCCCTTTGTTGAACATGATTGACCGGAAGAGAGGACCGGTAGCCACTGAAGAAGAGGAGTCGGAGACTTTAGCTCAGATAAAGTACGCAAAGTGTTTCGGAAAGGAAGAGAAGGGTTTCTGGGAGACTGCTGGAGTACGCCCACGAGTCCGGTAGATTTGGAGAGCCGCCTAAAGTGATTACTGACTGACCAACCCGCGAATTTCCAGTGGTGTTAGGCTTACTATTTAATGGAGAACCGTTCTTCACGAAAAAACTTTCAACTTGGACTGTTGTGATATAAATAGCAATTATTTAATCAAGGTAAAAACGAGTTGTGTCTATATAGGACTGTAAAATAAAGTAGTGTCTGAAAATTCTGAGTGATCTCCCGAGATCAAGACATGACAATGGATTTGGTTCATTCGCATTAGCACTTCAGAACAGCCGTGGTGGCCTGGAGCTTAGGTCTCGACTTCGGAATCGATCAGGATCCGATTCGATAGAAGAGCTTTTGGGTAAAGCCGTGGTTACAGGACCTGCAAAGGGGAGTGCCAGGTGTCGTCCTCGTTATTTGACTGCGGCTCCAAATTACGAGATCCGTCCCAAAATAACCCTAGTGCTGCTTCTATAGGGGACGTTAATATAACAGAACTTTAAAAAAACACTTTAGATATGAACACTGTGTATGAAATATTTATCCATTTATATCCATTTAGCACTTTACGCTTTCTAATTATCGTCTTCGCTTGCACTTGAGAAGTCAGGCGAATAGATTTCTTTCAAATTTGGTGCAAAATCGTATGATAAATTTTATCTGTTCCGCTCAAATCGCTTTCCTGATAGACTGACAGACATAAACTGACATTTGTCCTAACAGATATAATCCCAAAAAAGTATTTTTCCTTATCTTATACTCCGGAAAAAGGATTCTTTAAATTTTTTTAGCGTGTCCGTGTTTCCACGGAAAGGGGGTGCAGCAGCTTCTGAGGGTAAAGAACCCAGAGGAAAGATGTCTGACTTGGAGCTCAAACGAAGATGACACACACATTCGCTTGCACAACCCCTTTTTACGGGGGGGGGTAAATTCACACGCCTCACAGACAGAACACAGAGTAACAACCATACCCGCACGGGACGACGGATCACGGGGAAGACGCGCTGCCCCTGAGCCAGGACGCCGGCTGATATTTTTAATGATACTGGAATTAAAACTAATATATTAAAACCTTCAACTGCATGCTTTTGGCAATTAGTACCACAGTTGCAGTTTCACTTCCGCATTTATTTCCTAATGTATATTCTTTTTCATTAACATTAAACCTGCTCATTTGAAATTAAAAATTTACAAAATCTCCAATAAAATATTCTTTTATTTCCTGCGCCGATTCCACTTTATCTATTAATAAGTTCAATAGAAGCTCTGTAAAATTGGTGAATCGGCTGAAAGTCGAAGCAGCTACTTAAAATCTCTTCATTTTATTAAAAATTCAGATAAAGATTGCTGACTTTACAAATACTTTTAAAAAGATCTCTGCTCCTCTTGCCTATTTCGGCGTCAGAAATATGTATCGGAATCTCAATAGTGTATAAGCTATGTGGCAGAATATTTTCCCTACCAAAATATGGTACATAAGATGAGGGATAATTAATCAACCCTACTTTTGCTTGTGTGTGTATTATCTGCGCTTTCTTGTAGAATAAATTATGCTTTCCCGGGTTGGAGAAAAGCGAACTACAAGTTTATAAACATCTCTTCTATGTCTTTGGAACTACTTTCTTCTTCAAAAACAATACTCACATATATAAACGGTGTGTGGATTCTATGTGAATTATTTGACAGCCAAATAAAATCAAATCCTAAAAGTCTGTGCGCACAAAGATAGTTAATATAACCTAATCTAATTTGGCTGCTCTTTTCTATCCTCGTTTCCATGGAAGTTATAGCCGTCTCTTTACGAGGGAATACTTTTGAGACCCCCTGCATTTGAAGGGCTTTGTTTCAATGCCGGATGGAGGAAAGGGTGTCTGCTCTGAAGTAATCTGTCGCTTCTGCCACTTCAGCAACCAGCACAGTTGAGCTTTATTCAATCCGGAAACTTTCAAACCTTGCTTCCTTCCCGAATATCGTTGCCACTTATAAAACCGTTTCCATGGTGACATGTCGTCACTTCTGCCCAATCGCTCCTGGATCGTCACGTGACCCTTAAAAAGGGCTTACCGTCTGTAGAGAGGGGGTGGGGGTGAAGAAGAAAAATGATTCCCCGAAGATTGTCGCCCCTGTTCGTTATCGGCCCGGGCTCTTTTGACAGGGTGGAATAAATTCTTGGAGCACCCTCCCTTCCGTTTTTGGGGGCCGATTGTTTACCTGAAAAATTTTTTGGCAACATTTAGAGATCTTTTCTGACGGGATGGAAGGGTGGAGGGGGGGGGAGATAGCGTCGGCTTTTCGAAGTTGCGAAATCGGATCGTTCTTTTAGAAGGGTTTCTTTTTTTTAAATCCCATTTCTTTATGTAACGCCGCAGGAGATGACTTGAACGATCGGATGTTCTAAACAGCATTCAGTCTGGGTCTCAGTGGAGAATTGCAAGATGACACTTTTCAGAGTAATTTACAATTTTTTCAAGCCGAGAATAAAATTGGGTGGGTGGAGAATACATTTTTTGTCACCAGCAACACTTATCTTTTCAGACACGCAATTTCAGCCCAGAAGACCTTGGAAAAATATGAGGGCCTGAGCAATACAGGGGTATTAGGGAAAGTTGCCCCAACATCAGAGGAGGGCCACCAAATCGAAAAAAAAAAACGTTTATTATACTTTCCTTCTTTTTAAAAATATTATTACAGTGTAAAATTTGTCTGTTTTATATTCAAATATAGCGGTAAGAAATAAATTCCTCGATAATGAACTGATACATATCTATATAAATAAAAATGAATGTTTGTCTATATGTCTCCAATGCTTTAATACACTGTTAATTCGATTGCGATTAAACTTGGTCAACTTATTGCTTACACCTACGGGATGATTATGAAGATAGTACAATTATAAAAAAAAATTAATCTCTACTGCATCTATCTGCCAAGGATAAATCGCCAAATAACTCGCCGAGGAGACAATACATTCTGGATAAATGCTAAATCCAAGTGAAAGGCTCGTATTTTTTAGATCGTACGCATATGTAATGTAAGTCATTCTCAGAGGTTACAACTTTATGACAGATTTCGAGAGAAAGTGTTGGGGGTTTTATATTTTTTATTAAATTTAGCGTTTTTCGCAATCACTACCAAAAGTATTGTAGTACAAATAATTTAGCACCATCTTTATTAACTTGAGAATTCTGGATGAATATGAAACGAATCACGAGAAACAATACCTTCTGTCATTGCCATTCTGAAAGAACACCAACATTTTCGATTCTAAAAAAGTACACTAATCTAATACATAAAAATAAATAATTGTTT
>JAPMOQ010009725.1:167259-179027 GCA_026543055.1 Argiope trifasciata
AACATGAAAATGCAGAGTTAACGAAAATCTTCTAAAGGTCTTATTGTTGTGTTATTACAAGGTCATACTCTATTTGGCTAGCTGCGCGTCTATGAACAGAGCTTACTGAGAATTGACTCGAAAGACCTCTGAAATATAGCCGTAGATTTGAAATGAAATGAGCAGACATTTTCTTGCATCCAATGCGTTTATTTTTGAGAACTCAAATCAAAACAAATCAGCTATATTAGGTTACAATTAACAATATGGTTAACTAATATTGAATAAAAGACAGGCAGACATGACACTTATCGCACATCGAAATATCGTCCGCACTTTCCGTCAGTAATTTTCAGGTTTCTATCCTCTATTGAGTGTTTCGTCATGGTCCGCTTTTTTTAACCATCTTGAAATAGCAGACGATAGTGACGTAAATATTGTCTGCAAATAAAATTTAACCAATCATGTGAACTTCGATAGTGGCGTCACTTTCAGTGTCGTTTGGTGACGGAAAGTGCGGATGATATTTCGCCGCGTGATAAGGCCTTAAAGAGGCATCTGAATAGACCGATACCATTGAAAAGTCACCCTAAAAACAGTTTCGCAAAATTGTTGTCCGCTTCTTTCCGTCTGAAACCTCCCCTTAATAGGGTGACACTGGACGATTTATGAGTCCGGGGTGAGCGAAATTTATGGATGATCCTCCGACCCATCTCCCAAACGATTTATCGTCCGGAGCCTTCTCGAAAATTTTTCAGCCTACACCTACCCTCCCTTCGGCATGGGGGGTGCCTTTCGAATGGAGGAAATGATTCTCTTTTGTACTCCGACATTCGATCATCGATTTCTTTTTGAAAGCTTTAAACACTTTCATTTCGATGGACTTACTTTTTCATGTCTGTAATTGCTCTTTCTCACAAGAGGTGCTGCAAAAAATATTGAAAGTGCCAAAAAAATTCGATTTTGACGAATACATTCGTCTCAGGTCTCCATGCGTTTGAAAAGCAATTTGGAGTGGAAGTTAACACGGTAACAATAAAACGAACAGAGCTAGAAAGCACATAGACTTAGCATCTATAGTATAGGCATCTATTACATTTGGAGTAAAATTCAGGACATGGATTTATCATCTATAATATAGACATTATTACATTTGGATTTATCATCTATAATATAGACATTACTACATTTGGAGTAAAATTCGGCACACAAAATTAGCATTTATAGTATAGACATTACTACATTTGGAGTAAAATTCGGCACACAAAATTAGCGTTTATAGTATAGACATTACTACATTTGGAGTAAAATTCGGCACATGGATTTAGCATCTATAGTATAGACATCTACTAAATTTAGAGTAAAATTCGGCATACAAAATTAGCATCTATATTGCAGACATCTATTACATTTGAAGTAAAATTCTGCACATGGATTTAGCATCTATAGTATAGACACTTGTTAAATCTGGAGTAAAATTCCACAAGGGATAGGATTTGATTTAATTCCAAATGCGGTAGAGTTTAAAAGAAATTCCGTTCAGTTGTGCATTGTCGAATACCACGCATTTGGTATTTGCACAACTAAATGAGAAGTTAATGAAACGATATCCTTTTAATTTCATTTAAGCTCTAATATCTAGTATCAGGTTTAAAAAGTGCATAAGAAATTATGTAGAGATTGAATTAATATAGATGTAAATTACTTGGTTTCAAAAGTTTGTTGCGGAAATAAAAAAGATTGCCTAGATGTACATTGTCATAGGGAATCTGAAAGGTTTTCTAGTCCTGATCACCATCATCGAAAATTTTGACTTTTACATTTTGACGAATTTTTACGTTTCAATATGTCCTGCTGTGTTGTTTGTTATGGCACTTGCCATTGGACAAACCCGCTGTGACATAGACAGCGATTTAGGCCGATAGGGTGCGTCTCTGGTTTTTAGTAGCGCCACCTAGGGCCATCAGCATGACTTTACCGCTCACGTCTCACTTATTCGCTTGCAGAACCCCTTTGTACAGGGGGTTCATTCACACTTCTCACAAATAGAAAAGAGAGAGAATAACCGAACCTGAACTCGAACCCAGGACGATCAACGCAGGTCAGTGAATGTGTGGAGGAAGCTTTATGAACCAGATAACATCCTCAAATTTGGGTGATCTCTTCTGGTGTTGTGGTCATCTTATCCGGCTGTGAATCATAAGATCACGAGTTCGATCCTAGCTATCGCCAGACAGTAATAGTGGAGACCCAGGACGATGAAAATGAATACGCAAACTTATTGCAGCTGTAGTGGCGCCCTCTACCCGAAAAAATTTAATAAAAAAGGTGATAAATAATTAGCCATTAAATAAATAAGTAAAGGCGATAAATAATCCACCGATAAATAAATTGAAAAATGGCGATAAGTAATCAGCTGATAAATAAATGAAAAAACAGCGATAAGTAATAAGCCGATAAATGAATAAAGCGATAAATAATCAGCCGATAAATAAATAAAAAAGGCGATAAATAATCCGCCGATAGAAAAAAAATGGCGTTGTATAATCAGCCATTAAAATAAACAAAAAATGAAGCTGATAAATAATCAGCCAAACAAATAAAAAAATGGGTAAGATGCAATAAAAATTCACCAGCCAGAAGATCACCACTGAGCAGCAACAAAATAGTATAGACACACCATTCAGATTGGAAATGTCATCTAACATAATTCTTCATGTTGTTTGCCTCAATAAAACTATAAAGGTTTTTTTTTTCAAAACAAGTTTTTCAATCAGGGGTGAGTAGAAAAAAAAGAGATTTTTTTTCTATCACTTTAATTTTTAAATAGCTATTGAAAATTCCCTTCCATAAATACAACTTTGATGGGAGCCCCAAACATCCTACAGATGACTTCTATACATAAATCATTGCATTTGGTTCATTTCTTGTCGAGTTGTGACTGTTTAAATGAAACGACAGAGTGGGAAAATATGCATAAAAACACCGAAACGAGAGTGAAAGTACCTTCAGAAAAATCCGTATAACTCCAGAAATATTTCGAATAGGGACAACGGGTTACTCACCACAAGTTTAAAAAAATGTATTTGTACACGAGTGGATGAATAAAAAGTATTTTATGAATGATTAAAAATTTTATGATCCTCTAGCTTTCAAACGATACCAAGATGTTATCACTAGATGTTAATACAGTTTTTTTTTTCAAATATTAATTCATTAATTAAATTTTTAGTCATTTTTTTTATTTTGTCGCCAAGTTTTGAGACTATTGACACTACACCCAATCATAAACAATATTATATATAACTTATATAACAAAATAAGTAGAAATTGAATTTTAAAATTATATATTACTTTTTTTTCTCATCATAGCACTGAAACTGGAATTATAAACTCGCATATTACATATGACATACTTAAATTTCGGAATTTCCAAGCTATTGCTTTTGTAAAATTCTGAAAATACAGACCCACAGACGTACACCTAAGCAATCAGAAGGGCCGCAGTGGCGGACTCTATTCTACCGAAGAACCGTCGTGTGAGGGGGTTTCTTGCACGTTAAATCAATCGGAGCCAAACTTCCTACCGCTGGTGTGGCATGGTGTTTAGAGAGGGCAGGCAGTTCAGGTGTCGTCCTCGTCATCTGACCGTGGTTCAAAATGACGAGGTCCGTCCCAAAATAGCTCTGGTGTTGCTTTAAAACGGGATGTTAATAAAACTAAATTAAACTAAACTAAACCAAGCATTCAGAAAACTGTTTCCCTAATGTAGGGTTGGATATAAGCACTTAGTATATCCAACGGCAGTAGTGCTCAGCATTTAGTATAATCCAACGATTGACCATTCATCGTTTCAAATGAACCAAATACAATAACTTATACATCAAAATAATCTGTATGAAACAGTGAAGTTTTGGTACATCCATCATAGTTGCATGTATAGAAATAAATTTTTAATAGCAATTTAAAAGTTAAAATGACAAGAAAAATCTTTTTCTATTAATCTTCTTTTTTTTTTTTTAAAGTACATATATTTTGCAACTTGATGGAGGCAGACAACATGAAGTCTCGTACAAGACATCATTTCCAACTACAATGAAGTGTCTGTAGATACTAGAATGTAAGATACCGAGTTTCAAAAAAATATGCTAATCAGCTCGTCACGTCATAATCAGTGTAATTTGGTAATGTGGAATGATAATTGTAGTTTAATGTGGAATGATATTTTTTCCATTGTGTCGCTTCATTCAAACAACCGTAACTCAACAAGAAATGAGTCATGCATTTATTTATACATCAAAATAATCTGTATGAAACAGTGGATGTTTTGGGCCTCCATCGAAGTTATATTTATAGAAATAAATTGTTTTATTTCTATATATTTTATTAAATATATTTTTTATTGCTTTAAAATTTTCTAGCTTTCACACCATAAGGATTCTTCTCGAGTTACTTTTACTGAAAAATCTTGTTTCGGTTTGTTTTTATGTATGATATTTTTCTACGTCGCTTCATTCCAACAATCATCCTTCTACTAGGAATGAGTCCGATGCAACTATTCATACATCAAAATAAGGAAGTGATGAATCGACACAGTGAAGTTTTGGTACCTCCATCAAAGTTGCATTTACTGAGATGAAATTCTAATGGTTATTTAAAAGTTGAAGTTATTTATAATTGAAAAAATCTCGCTTTTTCTATCCCTAATGGATGGAAACATAGTTAAAAATAAAAAATGCATTTTCATAAATTGATGGAGGCAGACAACACGAAGTCTATTATTAGGCCTCATTTCCATATAATCCATATAATATCTGGACATGGGAGATTTCCTGCCTATTTCCAAAGATTTGGAAGAACGCAGGAAAGAAATGCGTTGGTGGAGTGTGCAAATGGGTACAGTTTACCACTATTTAATGGAATGTATGGAGATCTCGGAGTCAAGGAAGGACCTGAAGATGGTCAGTAATGATTCAAGTGCAGTACTGATGGTATCAGGTCATCTCAAAACCGTGAAGGATATGATGTCAAAGATGGACAGTTTCATTCCACCTGTTTGAGAGTGTGCAGGTGGGGAGAAAGCCGGTTATTTACTACCCCAAAAGAGGTGTTCGTTTGACGGATCGGTCCATGTCAGGTTGGACACTACTTATTCAGCAGTCGGCCACTACAAATCCTGTCGATACTGCTACGTTCAATGATGGCGGGGTGGTCGGCCATATGCAAGAAGAAGGCCTCATTTCCAATTAGAATGGTGTGTCTGTACAAATTACAATGTAAGATACCGTGTATCAAAAATTATGCTGATTAGCGCAGTAAATAGAGATTAATTAATTAATATTTAGTGTTATATGTTTTTTTTTTCATTACTGAAATGAGTGCAAACATATATTAATGATTTACTTATAAATAAACTGGATTTCTAAAGCAAATTTTTTTAAAGTCTTCTAGTGTGTACGTAACTTGAAAATTCCCTTTTACAAACATATGAACGCTTACTTACATGGCGTAACTTGTATGACGTCACTTCAAAGTTTCACACAATTGTTTGAATTTCGTTTGCAGACAATATTTTTAGCATTATCGTCTTCATTTTCTAGCTAGTTAGATTATGAATTTATTAATCGATTATGAAAAACTTGCTGGACCGATTCTGAGGGTAGAAATGAAAAATAGCTGATGGAAAGTGCAGACGATATTTCGCCGTGTGATAGGGCCTTCATAAAACTCACATATCTTCCCGTAAGAGATCTATTCCTTGCTTCGACGTCACGAATGAAAAGAAAAGAAAAGCTCGATCCCGTTCCCGCGGGGACTGACTGAACTTCGGTTCCGTTACTTCCGATCCCTTCAACACCCGGGCTTGAATTTCAATTGTTCCAGAGAATTGTTTTCGGAATCTACCCCCCCCCCCCCCCACACACACCATCTCCCTGAGCATGCGCACAAACAGGAATCAAATTCTTGAAAGAGAATGATGAAAAAGAAAAAAAATATAAATAAAGTTTGAAGTGGGTGATTCGATTTTTCCGGAGTGAAGCCGGCCGAGAAATCTGACAGACGACTTGTAAATCGGCAAATCGAATATTCAGGAGGGCGCGGGCAGGAAATTCAATTTCTGCTAGGTTCGGGAGGGGGGAGGGGAAAATATGCAAAACCCACAGAAGGTGTCTCAGGGAAATAATTCAGTTGCGAAACCTTGGAGGGGGGGGAGTAGAAATCTTTCTATAACATCAAATCACGGAGGTGTGGCGGAAAGAAAATCGCGTTGACGGTTTAAACCAATCGCTTCTGTTGCTTCGCCGGGGAGAGAGTTTGCGAAACTATGGCGGGTGATGACTTCACAGAATCCGTCAGACGATTTCATTTTCTAAAATGTAACAAAAAGCAAAGGAAAGCAATAATTTATGTTGATATATTCAATTCAATTGAAGAAGTAATTTACTGTAGGTAATTAGGTAATAAATTTATCTATCTAATATATATATATATATATATATATATATATAAACATATACACACACACACTGAAGTGACAAAAGTCATGGGATGACTGTTAATATCCTGTCGGCCCTCCTTTTGCCCGGCGAAGTGCAACAACTCGACGTGTCATGGAGTCCACAAGTCGTTGGAAGTCCTCTGCAGGAATATTGAGCCATGCTGTCTGTATAGACGTCCATAATTGTGAAAGTGTGGATGGTGCAGGAGTTTGGGCACGAACGGACCTTTCGATGATGTCCCATAAATGCTCGATGGGATTCATATCGGGTGATCTAGGTGGCCAGATCATGCGCTGGAATTGTCCGGAATGTTCTTCAAACCAATCGCGAACAGTTCTGACCCGGTGACATGGCCTATTGTCATCCATAAAAATCCCATCGTTGTGTGGGCACGTGAAATCCATGAATGGATGCAAGTGATCTGCAAGTAGCTGAACATAACCATTTCCAGTCAATGATCGGTTCAGTTGCACCAGAGGACCGAGTCCATGCCATGTAAAAACAGCCCACACCATTATGCAGCCACCACCAGCTTGAACAGTGCCTTGCTGACAATTTGGGTCCATGGCTTCGTGGGATCTGCACCACACTCGAACTCTACCATCAGCTCGTAACAACTGAAATCGTGACTCATCTGACCATGCCACGGTTTTCCACTGGTCTAGGGACCAGTCGATATGCTCACGAGCCCAGGAGAGTCGCTGCAGGCGATGTCATGCTGTCAGTAAAGGCACTCGAGTCGGTCTTCTGCTGTCATAGCCCAAGGAAGACAAATTTCGTCGCACCGCCCTTTTGGACACGTCCCTCGTACGTCCCACATTGATCTTTGCAGTTATTTGACGAAGTGTTGCGTGTCTATTAACATTGACCATTCTACACAGACATCGGCGGTCTCGGTCGTTAAGTGCAGGTGGTCGCCCACTGTGCTGTCCATGATGGGATGTGATGCCTGAAATTTCATACTCTCGGCACACTCTTGATACTGTGGATATCGGAATGTTGAACTCACTAACGATATCCGCAATGGAACGACCCATGCGTCTAGCTCCAACTAACATTCCACGTTCAAAGTCTGTTAATTCTCGTCGTGCCGCCATAAATCATGAAAAACCTGTTCACATGAATAACTCGAACACAAATGAAAGCTCTGGAAAGCGAACTGCGCATTTATATTTTTTCGCTGCGATACTACTGCCATCTGTATATTTGCATATTGCTATTCCACCTTAAAAATTCTTAAGATTTTTTTTTCTGTTGTTGTTATTGTTTCTTTATTGCAGATTATGCGAGACCAACCCTGGGTTTTTATATTTTAATTAAATTTTAGCGTTTTTCGCAGTTACCACCAAAAGTATTGTCATACAAATAATGTTGCACCATCTTCATTTTCAAAAAATTATCTTTTCAACTATAGGAACGATTTTGTGAAGTAAATATATTTCTATGTTTTAGCCATTTTAAAAGAAAATATTTTAATCACATTTTAATCTAGAATTCCAAACTAATATGAAACGAATCACAGGGTACAATAAGTAGTTTCTTTCAGTATCATTCTGAAAGAGCACCAAGATTTCAAAATTCTAAAAGAAGACAAAAATCGAATATACATAAAAATGAGCATTTGTCTGTTCGTATTTCATGTACTGTCCTACCGTTCATCCTGTTTCGATACAAGATTGCCAAATGATGCATCGATTGCACTAAATATCATTTTTGTTCGACGGCAACAACGCACCAGGTACCAGCTTATGTGTAATTAAATAATCACGCAACTCTCTGCTATTGTTTTTCATTCTGATCCCATGTGGAATAGCACAGCCACGCCATCTCCAAAAAATCCCAAAAATAACAGCGGTCCCCTTAGAATTCCAAAGATTGTCAAATGTGAACACTGGAGGGTGTGATTGCGGGGTGGCCCCATCTGCCCTGCACCAGGGACGTTCGGCAAAGATCCCCCATCCATGTTGGAAGGGGAGGACTTCGGTGTGTCCACTCCAAAAAGCGAGAGAGAGCCTTTTGCCGTTTTTTGGAGAGATATCCGTTATGTCACCAAACCAGGACTCTCCGATTTACCGCGGGTGAGCAGGTGGGACTCCCACCAAAGTACCGATGGGTGAGCAGACGGGACTGTTTAAAGTACCGATGGGTGATCAGGGGGGACTGTCCAAAGTACCGATGGTTGAGCAGGTGGGACTGTCCAAAGTACCGATGGGTGAGCAGGGGGGACTGTCCAAAGTACCGATGGGTGAGCAGGTGGGACTGTCCAAAGTACCGATGAGTGAGCAAGTGGGACTCTGTGCAAAGTACCGATGGGTGAGCAGGTGGGACTATCAAAAGAGTACTTGACCCCGTTTAGTTTTCTTATGATACTCATTGAGTTACCCTAAAAATTTTTCCTTCATTTTAATGTCTTAAAAATTTTTATAAACTGCAGCGGTATTTTTATCATTGTGATAAAAATTTATATGTACAGCGTGTGGTATGCACTGTAAAGGTCTTATCGCACGTCGAAGTACATCGGGGGAATGGTATTATTAAATTCGGAACCGGATGATTGCAGGTTCGATGCCCGATTTCACCGAAGAACCATCGTGTAAGTTGGTCTGGTGCACGTTCAATCCGTCGGGGCAAACGTCCTCCCATTGGTGTGGCTTGGAGAGAGTCTGTGCCAGTTCAGGTGTCGTCCTCGTCATCTGACCTTGGTTCAAAATGACGCAGTCCGTCCCAAAATAGCCCTGGTGTCGCTTCAAAACGGGACGTTAATATAACTAAACTAAACCACACGGCGAAATATCGTCCACACTTTCCTTCAGCAAAAGACAACGAAAGTGACGTCACTTCAAATTTTCACTTCATTGTTTGGATTTCGTTAGCAGACATTAGCATTTTCAAGCTGGTTAGAAAAACGTTGAGGATGACGAAAAATTTTGTTCTTGAGGATGGAAACCGAAAACTGCCGACTATATTTCGCCTCTAAATAAGGCCTTAACATTTCGTTCGTCCTAATACATGTCTCTCTGCTCCTATGTAGGAACATGGTGATATTTCAATATGTCAGTAACAACCACTTGACATTGGTGATCACTTTTGTCTTGTGGATGTGTGACGGCTGCAAATCGTAAGTTCAATCCTCGGCTATATGTCGATGAGACCTTAACAGAGCAAGTAATGTTTAGCAGCGATGCGAGGCTGCGCGTGTTTGGATTTGGCGGAGATTCAGGGCCGGATGATAGAGAAAGAAAAGGATCGCTCCTTTCGTGGTAAGGAAGGGAAAATGCACTATTATGACTGCGGGGTTTCAGAGCGTTCACTGCTTATTATTTGACAGCCGATAAACCGCCAGCCGTAAAGTAATATTTCTTGCGATGAGCTCAAGCGAAGTGTGTTAAAATGAAATATCCCTCACAAGTCACGGGATCCAGACAGCGAGTCGATGACCCCATTATATTCTAATTTTTCCACTCGCCAACGCATCTTCCTGCAATTCAGTCCCTTGATTTTCACTTTTTCGTATGTGAAGTATAAAGAAAACGCAGCGAACGCAAAAAGATAATCTCCGTGTACGTTACCAGAACATTTATGGGATCCACTTGCATTTTTTTTCTGAAGAAATGTTTAATGAGGTACAGGCATGCCGTCAAATCGTACATAATGAAATAATGCAATACCGGTAAAAGCAGGTAAAAAGCAGGCATAAGTTCAATTAAATAATGTTAATGAGTATTTCTATTTATGCTTTATTCGTTGCCTACGTGATTCCGGGCTTCCATTATTTGTTGCCTTCAACTATTCAAAACCTCCTGACGAAAACAGGATCATGTATTCAAGCGATAAAACGGCTTCTTTTTTTTTGGTTCTCAGCCGTTGTTTCTTCCTGCAAGACTCCGAGAGGCTTCCATGCTTCTCTCTTCCAAAGCTGCATCGAAACCAGAAATCCCGGATTTATTTCTCAGTTCTATAAAACACAAATCCCCGTGGGGCACATGAAAGAATCGAATTTGGAAACCTTGTTGATCGAATTCGCAAACTGATACAAATATAAAAATTCTTGAAGAAATACATCGAATTGAGGAAAGGAATAGGATATGTATTTCTCTCAAAAATCCTCTGGCTTTCTGATAGAATTCTGAAGGAAGAAAAAAAAAATGCTCTGGGAATTCGAAAACATATCTCTAGACGTATAAAGTTTCCGAAAGCGAACGTTTTGCTGTTTTAAATTTGGGATTCAATGTGCGTTCTCTGCAAACTATTGATACATCATACGGATCAGTTTTAAGAAGTAACTGAGGTATTTAGATTCTGATTCGTAATACTATTACCATTGATTTCCCTCGCATGGTACTGACTTGATGAGGTTTACACTTAGGAAACATCTGCATCTGACATTCTTCTGAACAAACTTCCCAGAGTGAACCACGGAAGAATAATATAACTATACAAGGTGATTCAAAAATCAAGATACAAACTTGGAGTGTAGGTAGAAAGCAAGGATACCAATAATATTGTTAAGGATTTTTCTCTATTAATCCGTCGGGTTCTTTTTTACCTCGTAGTATATAGTGGTTGTGTATGGTGTTAGAGATGAGATGAAGAGCACACAGAATGATCAGTCCTTTAGTTGACGAACACAACACAGACGTTTATTTACAGGAACAGGACAGGACACAGACGACAAATATTCACAACACAAATATGTACAGGTGATAGCTATTTACAGTCGAGACGTACACACAACACACTGCAGATAGTAGTCCACGGGCTGTAGTGACAATGTCCACAGAGCGGCCAGACAGGATTCAGCCGGAGAGGGAATCTTTATGGGATTCGCTTTACACCTCCTGGGTCTCTCCAGAACAGGCTGAACTATTCCTTTGTCTCTTCTTGCCTCTGCTGTCGACTCACTACTTCGCACAACGGGACTACTCCTTAGTTCGGGTCAGCTCCGTTCCCGACGACGACACAATGGGCTACGACACAGGCTTCGTTAGTATATGGCACACAGAGATTAGCAGTCCTCCGTTCAGGACTCCACAGTTCAAGACCTCTCTCTCTTAGGTCTTCCCGATTAATTCCACGGCGGTACTTGTCTTCGTTGAACACTAGATCGTTCAGCTTCGGCGTCTCTCCACTGCCGCACTTCGGCTTGACTCCACTGGATTCTTCCTCAGGTCTCCTATCTATTCCTTTGTCTCTTCTTGCCTCTACTGTCGACTTACTACTTCGCACAACGGGACTACTCCTGAGTTCGGGACAGCTCCGTTCCCGACGACGACACAATGGGCTACGACA
>JAPMOQ010009725.1:179037-192426 GCA_026543055.1 Argiope trifasciata
CGTTCAGCTTCGGCGTCTCTCCACTGCCGCACTTCGGCTTGACTCCAGTGGATTCTTCCTCAGGTCTCCTTTCCCTTTTCTCCGCTGCTTCGACTTTATCCGTCTCGATTGATTTCCACCCTGACTTCACTCGGTAACGGTAACGATATGTTTTACGGAGCGCCTAGCCCGACAAGTATGGGGCTTGATCTCCGTTACTGATAAATTACAGTGAAGCCTGACTTCGGATTGATGGACGTGATCTTCTTCGAAGAAGTCTGATAGTGAGAGCCAGAAGCACGAATGAGTGAAGACTGCAAGAGCCATACTGGTGAAGCTGAGAGGTAGAGAGGGTAGGTGAGGAGGGAGCCAATCAGAGCGTTCCTTCGTCCGGGGAGTAGGTGGAGGGTTGCAACGGTTCCTGGCGAAGTCTGGAGTCACGGGAGGGAGATAAGCTGTTGTATCTAGGGAACCAATCAGAAAGCGTTTACTCAGGGTTGAAAGTGGAGGATTAGTCGATGAGAGCATTAGCCGCTTGCCTTATATATACCTGTAGTAGGCGGGGCTAACATCTTCTCGACCAATCAGGAGCGTTCTAGCTGGATCTCGGCTCCTAGTGGACGGATCGGGAAAATTCTCGATGTTTCAGGTACTTTCCATTTTGTCGCCAAATGGTCGCCAAGTTTGTCGCCAAGCTTTTTGACCTCTGACGTCACACCCATTCACTATTCCATACACATTACTGTCAATCTGTCTTCCTTACATTGACAGTATTTGCGCGGGAAAGCAAAACCACAGGTTCGTAACAATATTCATACAGGGAACCCAATACTGAATCCATTTCTGTGGAAAGGCAACGACTAGTATTTTTGTGAAATATATCTATTAATATTTAAGGAGAAAAAAATGGAATTAAAAAGACATTTAACACATAAAAAGATACACAGCAGTACGTCTTACGGTCTCAGCGCAGACCTATCGTCTGCAGATAACGGTTTTGAAGCACCACGTGATTAATCCTGCGACAGGGTTAACATGGCGCCATACAGGATGTGATCCAAGTTGAAAGATTTTAAGCAATTCCCTCATTTCTTTACTTGTAAATACCGAGTGTCTCTATTCAACTAAAGAAACAAGATGTTTATTCTTCGTTTTACATAAGTGAGAATAATTTAATGGAATTTTCAGCAATAGGTAAACATTAAACCATCGTTCTCTGATCCAGGTCTAAATGATGATCTGTGGTTGAATGAAAAGGCATGAATGGAAGTCCATTCCGTAAAAAGGGTTGTGACGCTTGAGTGGCAAAGTCACACTCTTGCCCTTAGATGGCGCCACTGAAAAATAACAAGAGACGCACCCTATTGGCTCAAATTGCTGTCTACGTCACAGTGGACTTGTTCAATGGCAAGTGTAGTAAGAAACAACATATTGAACCAAATTTACAATTGAGCTGGGATGGTTCTTACAGTAGAACCTCCGCCCCTCACTTATATTATTTTGAAATAATATTTCTTCATGTTTTATTTACTTACATTTTCGCGCTCTGAGTTTGATGAGCAACGAAAACGATAGCAAAAATGAAATCGACGAAAGAACTTTCGTCAAAAAGCAATGACACAGCTTGTTGTATAAGTAATGACAAACGGTAACCGCAAGAGATGAAGAGAAACTTCCTTCCATTCGGTTTACTTATGGCTAGCAGTCGACCCCAACAAACTCTGTTCAATGGTGGCGTCGGCTGTATACAAGAAGAAGTTTACTTATGGCTAGCGAAAGGTTTGCGCTGCCCAGATTTGTCAATCCAATGACTTATGTAGATTCAGCCTTTGTCCTGGCACAGGGGTAGCGCCTCTTCCCCATGATCTGAGGGTCCTTCCTCTGTGAGATGCCTGAATCTGGCCCCCTGTAAAAAGGGGTTTTACAAGCGAATGTGGAGAAGCTAAGTTTTACTCTTGACCATAGTTGGCGCCACTATAACAGGAGACGCTCTCTATTGGCTCAAATCTCTATCTACGTAACATCGGGCTTGTCCAATGGCAAGTGGCATAAAAAAAACAACTCTTATATTCAAGATGCAATGAATTCTCCAGATTATTTTCCCCCTTTCTTTTGAAAAATTAAGATCGTCATTGTGTTTCCGGCTTCCCTGGTCTCTGTTTCTCACCTTTCCTTGTTCGATGGCGTTTATGGGAAAAAAGGCATGGCGGTCCTTTTCATAAATACGCAATTCAGATGATCATACAATCAGACCAATACATGACACTATTCATACAATTTATTGAGTGAAATAAAATGTGAAAAAATTGCTCTCACAGCGAGCGTTGTTTCGCAGAACGGTGGCGAAGAAACGACATGCCGTTGCATATTGGATTGGCCAGTATCGATCTGTAATGAGGCCTTGTTTGAAGATAAGGTTTGAAAGAAATTTTGGCCATTTAGTGTAAGGGAATGCAACTCCTAGAAGTTTGAGCAACCTCCTGTAAACCCTTAAAGGATGGAATGCCCCTGATCAAGATTATGGGGTGATTGGAGGGCAGCAATAACATCGATAGGCAGATGAGTAGAGGAGTTGCATTCTGTGTCACAGTAAAATGCTACGGCGGAGATTTGATCATGGAAGGCTGGAGCAATAGACGTAATGGAGCAACAACCTTCCTGTGAAACATGGGAAATGCTGAAAGCATGGGAAAGGATAGCATCATATGTTAAGAAACACCGTTGTGATAAGGTAGTGGCTATTCAAGTTAGGAATCCAATTAAAGATTCGTCTCATTTTCGCAACATTTTTTAAGCGTGTCCTAAGACAAATCTTTTGCAGAAAATGTTCTCTTTGACAAGCATCAATTATCTGCATAAATAAAAAAAGGAATTTGTTGTCAGCATGTTTCTTAGGATTTCCTAAACTGTTCATCCAATTACGATGAAACCGGGTTAGCTTATTGCTTACAGGATGGTTAGAGGCAGAGTACAATTATCTAAAATGAAAAAAATCGCATATAAACTGCATCTATTTAGAAAGACTTCATCTCCAAATTACTCACCGAGCAGACAATCGATTCTGTAGAAGAGCTAAATCCAAGGGGAAGGTTCATATTTTGTAGCTATCGAATGCAAATGCCATGCAAGTCATTCTCAGAGGTAACAACTTTGTTGCAGATGATGCGAGAAAGTGTTTGGGAGACCAACCGTGGGGGGTTAAACTTTAATTAAACGTTAGCGTTTTTACATTAGCATCTAAAAATATTATAGTGCAAATAATTTTGCACCATCTTAGTTTTCAAAAAACTATCTTTTCAACTGTATTAAAGATTTAATTTGAAACATATATTTTCTATGTTTAATGCATTTCGAAAGAGAGTATTTTAACCCTCTAAGGGTTCCATACGTATATCGACGTTGCCCCAAGATGTCTTAAAAGGGCGCTGCACGTATTTCGACGTAGGGTAATGAAGAACGTCTTTTCGTTTTGCACTGAAATTGACGTTGGGGGTATACTGTTCCAAGACGGTTTTGCTCGCAATTTAACGTTGTGCTCACCCCCTCAAGTGTTGCCCTCTTTATGACTTGGAGGGGAGTCAACACAATGAATTCTTTACGACCATTTAAGGATGTCGCAAGATCTTAGGGTCCGGAGATTCCTTTAGGCATAGGTCATTGTAATGAATCGGCGTTAGGAAAAAACGAGGGGTGAGAAAGGAAAGGGCTCGTTCAAGAAAAGAGGAACAGAAATAGTTCCCCAATAGTATGTCCCATAATGGCTCTATGCGGACTTAAGTTTAAACTGCGTTTGGTTTCCGTAGGATTTCTTTGATATAGCTTATTTGATCAAAATATTGTTTCAAAGTTCCATTGAATTATTTTTTTTTCTTAATGCAGTTTTAGCTTACTTGTGATTAAACATGGCATTGAAGCACTAAGAACTAGAAAAGGATATATTTGAAAAATTGCCTTCGATATATGGTTAATGTATGAAATATATTTCTCATTCTGAGTTAAACTATTTTTATAATGCAAATTCATACTTTTTACGCTAATCTCTACCTCTAATTATTTTTCATAAAGTAAGCAGATGCAACTGAGTTTTACGTTTTAAAGAAGTCTAAATTTCTATGAATATAATAAAATAAATTATTATATTGTTTCACTTATCAGATTTATATTGTGTAAAAACATGGAATTCTGCATCATTCTTTTTAATGATGTGACCCCTTTTTAAATCTTTTTTAATGAACTGCATAGAATAATTTCATTCAAATTCATAAAAAAAATTTAAGAATTGTTTCTATTCAGAAAATTATTAATATTTAATCATAATATACCTTAATGTAGATGAAAGCAAATTGCAAAAAAAATTTAATTCAGCGTTTGATTAATTTTGTTACGAATATTAAGAAATGGATCATATTCTAAAAGTCTTAACCTCGAAATCCATCTCCAGATATTTTTTTTTTCAATAGTTTATCAAAGAAGACTTTTAGAATGATTTTTATATTTCTTAGATATTTTTAGAATATTTTTCTTAGATAAAATTGTAGATCTATAAAACATTTCTAAGAAATCAATATTTAGTTCAAGAATTTTGCGCTTATTTTACAGTTCACTGAAGCATTTTTTTTTCTTTTTGTAGATATGCTAATGAGCACTCTTCGATAGAGGTTAAAATATGATTGGATAAATGAGAGAGCTTTTGATTAATCTTCTGCAAAGTATAGCGTGTCTTAATTACACGTTTTTAAGGACGTTCTAATGTAAAATCTTGCAGTTAAATTCCTTAATAAAAATGCAATTGAATATTCAAAAGTGCAGCATTCATAGTTATGTCTTGAAATTACAGCCTGTTATTTACTCGTATCAAATAAATGACTTTAAGTTACTTTATTGAGATTTTGTTGCTTATGGGGCCGTTACTTATTGAAGAAAACATCATAAACTGCACACATTGGTTCAGGATCAACCTTAAAAATTGTCAGACCCAAACAAGAAAACAATTATTATCATCATCATTATTATTGTTAAAAGCAATTATTTCTAAGTACAGTTTGATTAGATTTCGCAATCAAGTATGAATTTTGTGCCTCTTCCTGTCCTTTTAGATTATTGCAAAAATTCGACATAATTACTATAAGAATGTCAAACCAACGTACATTTCATTTATCTATTTTGTGTGTGTGTGATTTTAAATGACTATTCAAATAATCAAGAATAGACACTCATAAATAATTAATCCTTTGTCTGATTATATATATTTTATAATTAATAGAAAACTACATTTGGATAAAATTGCATGATACTTTTAATTTATCTCGATGCTTCCGTTTTGGTGTATCATTCACAATTTTTATATACAGATTTACGCATGTAGATTTCCCATCAGGAAGTTTAATCTAATACCTGATTACATCTAAATTAATTACAATTAATGAAGGAAAATTACGATAAAGAAGGAAATTAAAAGTTTGTCAAATTTTTTGACTGGAATAATTCCTCGTGAAAGCTCTACCTTTTTAACCCTAGCTATTGAATTGAGAGGTTAAAAAAATGTTAATAAAGGGCTTTAAAGGGTTGAAAAAAGGGATTAAGCCTTATCTAGTATGCTATATTGAACTGAAATTTGAAAAGCACTTTTTTATTTTTAAGTCAGTTATCAATTATATAAATATTAAATCTATTATATAAATAATATTGTCAACTGTGTATTAATTTTTGTTTTATGCGAGAGCTAATGACCATACATATATCCTGGATGATCGCCTGTGCCTTATCACCGTCTAATTAAAAAATATGAAATATATACATATATTTCTTCTCACTATATTCATTTGATTCGTTATATGGTGGAATTACTTCCAAAACCTTTAGATATTCTACCTATTCCAATCATTTGACCATTTATATCAATTTTTTATTTCATACTAGCCGCCTTTGGCGACCAGCTGGTCCACCATGAGTAATGCTTTCTAAACTTCTTAATTAAATAGTTATGTGCCTTCCTATCTTTATAACTTCTCAGCCAAATATGTTTAAACTTTGAAAGGCACATAACTCATATTATTATAGAAGCCTCACGATTATTTGTTCATTGCTTTATATATCTCTAATTCGTAATAAGCTGTCATGGAATTGTGTAAATATCACATTTTATATTTGTTCCATAATATTGCGCTTCTTTTTTAAACACTTGTTGTAGATCACACTATCCTCGGTTTAATTTGCAATAAGAGTTAATTTAATTATTCAGTTTGAGTTTTTGTCAAAGTGACGGCAATCACTGGTACATTCTTAACGTGCTCTTGAAGGTTAAATTCCACTTTCATTGTGTGGGAAATGAATTGTAAGAAAATATGATTACAATATTTCTTAAAAATAATCACTAAAAATAGAATTTGAATTTATAAATTAAGACAATGGTAAACATGTAAAAAGTCATTTTTAAGACGATTTAAAAAACAATTTTACACTGTAATATTCGCGGAAATTATCGCAGAAAAATTAAAAATATTAGCTTAATTTTAATTAATTAAAGTTCCCCTAAAAAAATTCCGCCTTCCGAATATTTTCATCCTCCAAAGTAAATATGAATATATCAAGTGCGGTTTCTCTAGGTCACATGGTCTGGTGTGTAGAACAGTAACACACACACACACACACACATTCATTCACATACGCAAACACATATTCATTTGATTATCAGCCTTGGAGTGATTCTGAACATTGATTGGTATGAAATTGGTGGACGAAAAGATTTAAAAAAGTTTTAATAATAATACTTTATATATAAATCAGCCTTTTTATATAAATCAGCCTTTTTATATAAATCAGCCAACTTCAATGATTGATTTAGAAGATTGATTGATGATTGATTGAAAATATTAGTGAAAATATTATGTTAAATGTGAGAATCTCGGAAAAAAGTATGAAAATATATAACAGTTACTCATCAATGCAATTTTTGACTCAAGTTACATAAAGTGTAATTATTATTATTTTTATTATAATTATTTAGAACAAGTTATCAGTACTATGTGTGCATTTTACAAATGATTTAGAAATTAGCCATTTGTTTCGAATTCGAATGCGTGGCGTATCCAGTATCAATTCAATCATGTTTAACTCAAACAAAAAGTGGATTCATTGAATTAATGATATAAATATTGCAAACGATCATAGAAACCTTTGCATCGCATTAATTTTTTTAGGAAACATGATATTTAATATTTACCAGCGGGTGACCGAGCTCCGCTCGGAGAAAACAGGTATCGAAGCTAACTCGAAGATTTAAATTTTCAATTGTGATTTATCAAAACAATACATGCCATAAGAAAAGTTGTGAAACCATTGGTGAAAAGATAACCGGTTAAAGTGCACCATTGTGAACTATTCTAAACAAAGTTAGAGTTTGGAAAGGGAACTATTCTATACAAAGGTAAAGTAAAGGTAAAGATTGAAGTATGTTGAAGTTCAATATTTTTGACAAATTTATTTAGAAAAACCAAACATACATAAGAAACATATTATAAACCTATAACAGCATAAATATAAAACTTTATTAGTTCGCCATATTGGCTATAGATGGCAGCACGTTACCGCTTGAAAATTTAAGTAGCCATTATGGCGAACTAATAAAGTTTGAAAATATTATATCTGTAACTCCGAACTGCTCGACCGTAGCGCTTCAAAACCGGCGCCAATCGATTCCTCGTGGCCAAAAACCCCAGACCCCCAAGTTTACCGGAGTTTATTAATTCTGGGGCGATTTTCGACTTGACAACCATTCCTCGTATTATAGTATTAGATTTAATTTAATCCAATCACGTGGTGAGAGTTACATTTTTTTCGATTTAATTTGCAGTTATAGTTAATTTATTTTTTTAATTTGAACTGTCATTACGATGGTAACAGTTTAGTAAAAGCTACTTTTTCCCTTTGCTCGTTTATCGTTTGCTATAAAATGTCATTGTTTCGTCCAAATTATATTGTTGAAAAATGTGGTTAAAACATTTCTTTAAAAATTCGTAAAAAATAGAAGCTTAAATTATATATACTGGTATCATTAGAAAACTAATTTTTTAATCTTTAAATTAATGTTAAAATCATCTTTGTGCAATAATATTATCGGAAGGTATAGCGGAATAACCTCTAAATTTCTCTAATTTTTAATTAATTCAAATTCTAAGTAAAAATTCGAAATAAGGGGCTCCGAGATGCACATTTTGGACTTCCAAGGTATGCATGTACCAAGTTTGGTAGCTGTAGGTCTAACGGTTTGGCCTGTAGAAAGACAATACACACACACACACATTAAGCTTTATTATAAGTATAGATTAAAACTTCAGCCCATTAAGTATGTCATCAATGATCGTCTGCTCTATATATTTTTCCAATTTTGAAAGAAAAAAAAACGCATTTTTTTTACTTCATTTTCATTTTGAGAAATTCTTTCCTTCTCCTATTTTGCCCTACGATGAAGAAAAAATATTTTTGTGTATTTCAAAACCGATTTAAGGCTAATGCCAATGATTCTAGATACAACAGAGCATACTTCTATCATAAGCGTAATAAGCATAAAATAATCGTAAGCATAAAGTAATTGCTTACACTGTAATTATTTCTAAATTAGAATGCTGGTTTTCTGGAGTTTTCAAAATACTCTGGCAATTATTTGTAAAATTTATACATCCCAATAACACTGAAATACGAATATCACTATCTCTTCATTAAATCCATTTACTTATATAATTTGATTCTTTTATTATGCCTACGGAGATAATCAATAAAAATAAAAACATTTCTTTCAAGCAATTAAAGCTTTCAAACTTTATTTCAAATGTAACTCTAAGACATAAAATTTCTTAATTCATTTCTGTATTTGTAAAGGGTCTTAGATGCTTATTTCTTTATTAAAAGTATCGTCATTTATTATTTTACCAAAGCAAGATGTTTATTCCTTTTTTTTTTGCAATAACCCATCGGCATGAATTATTGTAAAAAAAAAAGTTTTCGGTGATTATCTCTACTCCTAGCGATCATTAGTTAGAGAAAGAAAATGAAATGTTGCAAAGTTACATTAATGCAATATATGTTTTACAAGTTTAATTTCAGTTATTTAAATCATCAATTACTTTTCCACAGTCAATTTTATAAAAAGATGTAAGCATAACTGAAACTTTTGTCAATTACACTATTTGATAAAACTGGCAGAAATAGTAACAAATAAATAGTGGTTCTTTTTTTTTTAGAATAGACGAAAATTAATTTTTGCACATTGTATTATTTTAAAGAACATTATAAATATATCGCAATTTATGAGGAATAAAATACTCCTGTATAATATTTTAAAATAATCGTATGTTTGTTCCAGCTGCCTTTGAAGATAACAGTTTCATTAAATGTGCACACAAAATAGTGAAAATAGATATGGAAAAAATCACAAAAATGTCGATAATTTTAATAAGTTTCAAAAACATTTTAAAATGACTCAACCAGTCTATATCTTCAAAAATAAATTTTAAATAAGGACATTTAAACTGCGCTTGCTCTGGTATATTTCACGAAGTTTTAACGTGAAATTATTTTGAAACTATCAAAAACAAAAAAGGCATTATTCTTCAATAAAAAATAATTATTAAAAACAATATTCAATTTTTAAAAATTGCTATGAGATATTTTAGAGCCTTTATCATGATATTAATGCATGATACATACTCCCAGATATTAGTACATGAGTAAAAAATTATATGACTCTAAAATTCTAATTTTTTAAGCAATCCAATCAATTTGCTGATTTGCATGTTTTTTTTTATAAAAGAAGATGACTATTTTTTTCTAAAAAATGACATATTGGTCATATATATATATATTATTATCTACACGTCAGACTGACTGATAAGTTCTAATTCTAGACAAATGCTATTCTCTGTACAAAAATATAACTATGATTTATTTGAAAAAATATTATAGGAATATGAATGCAATTTTAATCCTTCATTATTTTTGAATATATATATATATATAATGTATGTATAGCGACTCACTTTGAATATATTTTATAGTGAGACCGATGAAATTTCTGTGCTGAAATACCTAGCATATTAAGCGAAACCCTCTATGTTTATTTATACTCTGCTGCAACGATTTAGAAAACGATATTATCAGCTAACGATGTTAAAAGGCAAAAGAACGGTTTTCCCAAACACTATTCCTAGGAACCAGCTGACTTTTAGTCATTCGAAATAAACGGAAAGCAATAAGATCTGACATGAATGAGCGGTCATTTGCCCATACCCGAAGGCGTGTTGACCACACAGGAAGAAGCGGAGGGGTCGAAAAAATTATCTAGCGCTTGCCGTACAACTCTTTAAAAAAACCGATGCGATTTTACGACAGAATATTACTCCTACTTCCCTCACTTTTCGGAGGTTTCACTCTTAAAATGAAAACGCTCAGAGGGTTAATCACATTTTCTAACATTAAACTTGAGAATTTCGAGCGAATATTAAACATGTCACGAGATATCATGAATAGTTCCTTTCATTACAATTCTGATAGAACAGAAAGCATTACAATTTCATAAGAATACACAAATCTGATACATAAAAATGAACATTTGTTTGTTCGTATTTTATGTACTGTGGTACCGTTCGTCCCATTTCGATGAAACATTATCAAACGATTGATTGATTGCTCTTAATATTATTTTTTCGGGGGCAGCAAAGCGACAAGTGCCAACTGGTAAATAATTAATTACATTATAGCAAATTTCTTTCGGAATTTTTTCTTCGGAATCGAAAGCATTGTGGCTTTTAACATGGATTCCTATGGGAAAAAATATTCCGCCTAAAGGAGGAAAATTAAATGTAAGATTCATGAAAGTTTATTAAATTACATTAAAGATTACTGTCATTCAATTAATGTCGCCATTAAAGCGAGTAAATAGTTGGTCGACTGAGGAAGCTAGTAGTCCGTTATAATGTCCTCATACAAAATTATATTAGAATTCTTATTTATTAACAATCAATTTAATCAGCTGGAATTGAATTTCCAAACTTTCTCGTATACTCTCTGATAAAGAGGACATCTTCCAACATTACAAAAACTTGTAGGGCGGCGTCATGTCTTAGGGGTAGGGTGATCTGGGCTTCCCAGGTTCGAGTCCTGGTCCGGGCATGGTTGTTATTCTGCGCTCTATCGGTGAGGAGTGTGAATGTTCCCCCCTGTAAAAAGGGGTCTTCCAAGCGGATGCGAAGCATGGAGTAGCTAAGTCGCACTCCAGTTGGCGCTGCTGAAAAAACAAGGGACGCTCATTTAGGTTTAAATCACCTACAGCTTTTGGCTTGTAAAGTGCCATGAGTTACAACAACAGCAAAAACTTGTGGGCAAAGAATGTCCTGTGTATCAGTTGCCTACAATAGTTGAGAAATTTTAATAACCTTTGACATGAATTTAAATTTTTTCCTAAAATCTCGCCTTTGATCATAGGCGATTTTTTGACAGTTTATTCCTGAGATGGGGTTAATAGCACCTGAAAATAGAAATTCTGTTTTAGTCATAAAAACCGTTGAAAACCAAAATTCGGTATAGAAGTGTTCTTGTATTCACAAAATCACACAGGTTTCGAGTAGAAAATTTGATAGCAATCTGCAGATTTGGAGAAAAATTTTACCGAATTTTACTCGATGAGATCAAAGCATTTTCTTAATATCAGCGAAGACAAAAAAATAAATGCCTAAAATGCGTGTTTCGAACAGAAGAAGTCCCAAACGATGAGATTCGTCAAAGTCACAGGTTCGAATTTTCACGATTGCAGTACTTTTTCTGTATTTCATATACCATGTTTGCGAACACTTCTTGTGTACACAAGATCACCCCGCCACCACTGAACGTAGCAGTATCGACAGGATTCGTCGTGGTCCACTGCTGAACAAGTTGTGTCCAACCTGACATAGACTGATCAATCCAACTAGCATTCCTTTCGGGGTCTTTAATAACCGTCTCTCTCCCCACCTGCACACTCTCAAACAGTTGGAATGAAACTGTCCCTGTTTGACATCACATCCTTCAGAGTTTTGAGAAGCGAACAGTGCTGTTCTTGTTAATGAGAAAGTTTTTCTCAGTTAAGTGTATGACTCCTACTAGTTTGTGTTCAGAAATATCAAGTACTTTAATTTGTTACGCAATATCGATTGCATGTAGTAGGTATCGTGTAAAGAATGATTTCTTGATAGAATTTTATTTTATTTACAGATGTGTTTTTTTTTCTTTTCAGGTAAGCATGATTGGTCTACTCAGAATTGTAAGAATGGTACTAATGGTAAGAATGTAAAAATCATTTATTGTAATATATAGAAAAATAGGAAATAAATTGCAAGAGATCTCCGTTTGTTTTGCTAGCAAATAATTGCAACATTTATAATTAAAATAACTGGCTTCCCATAAGCAATGAAAAGTCCCCAAATATTGGTTAGATTGTTTAGGGATGTATTCTTTCATTTGAAAATAATTTTAGATATTATACATTTCTTTCTTATTTATTTTTTATATTATATTTGACAAATGTTTATTAATCCTTAAAACGAGAACTTATAATATGTAACTTCTGCGAAACGCTTTTGCCTCTTTAAAGTTTGATATTATTTGGAATTGAGGTTGAACTGCAAACTTGAAGGTTTTAACTTAACAGAGTTTAACCTTTTACCAAGCAACTGCTTTTGCATTGAAACTGGCGATTGTGTCTTCGATGCACTTTTCAGTAATAACCCAATGGACGAATATAGCACATTAGAAAGAACGGTGGCGGAAGCATTAATTGAAGGTGACTGAAGTTGACTTTCCATTAAGCTAAATTCAATAGTTTTCGTTTAACCTTTTTTTAAATTAATACTTCCGCCACCTGTTTTCTCCACTCCCTGGAGAAGACTTCAAATCCTTCTGATCTTCCTCCTGGTGTTGATTCAACGGACAAGTTTGGGACATTCGACGGACAAAGCATCAAAATTATTTAGTTATAGTGGTTTTCCATTTTTCAAATGCCCCACTCCTTCCACCTTTAATCAGTAGGATTTCCAAAAAGGAAAAGTTTCTAAGCACCCGATGGACAAGTGATCGAACAGCAATGTGAGAAACTTGCCCTGAGAGGTACACAGATCATAGATACAAGGTACAAGAGGTAGATGCATATTTTGGGATGTTATGGCACTTTGTATGAATGTATACAAACATACATACATACATATATATATATGCATGCATGCACTAAATACAATGATAGGTTTTTAAATTTGTTTGAATCAGATATAACTTTTAGTTTCGTTTTCGTAATTATATTAATTTAGATTTGTTTCATAAATAGATTTTATTTATTATTTCATTTAGATTTCATTTTTGTGAACTTTTTGCTGTTTAATTCCGAAT
>JAPMOQ010009725.1:192826-206616 GCA_026543055.1 Argiope trifasciata
TACTTACACAAAATAACGAAAAGTGAAACAAGAACTTGAAATAATATTTATTTTGTTTTCACTCATTTTAATTTATCCTCAGAAATGGGATTTTAAAAAACCTTAGATATCCTCTGAGCGGTGATTAAGTCTTGTTTTTAATTTGGACACAATATTGCCAGAAATCGAAAATTCTCCTTCACTAGTTACTGAACATGGTTTTTATATTTTCCATGGCATCAAACATCTAATTTTTTTGTTTATTTATTCGTTAATTCACAAAATGAATTTTCGGGGCCTTTGGATTTGTAAGTTTTTCTTCAAGAAACTTATGAATTGATTTTTCAATGACTTCTTTTTAAAAAAATCACTCATCATTTCAGGCTTGTTTCAGCGCTCAAATTTTTTTAGCTCATTTAACAGAAATTCAAAGACACCTTCCCTGGTTAATAAATCTCGTCGTCCTAATCTGCTAGACGATCCTAATAGATAAAATTTGAAATATTTGTTTGGCTTTGAAGAAGAGCAATATCAAGGCATTCCAGAAAACCGGTTTTCTTAATTTAAAAACCTATTTTGGAATGCTTCAAATTCACTTTGTAATGGAATGTAGATTGTTATGATCCGTGCAAGAAGCAACGGGACTTGTGTTTTCAGGAACATTTCTTTCATAACCACATTCACACACGGAACAAACACAAAGACAAGACATTCCCGCACGCAGCTCAATAGTACAGTATCACCTCTCATTCTGATGACACTCGCAATGCATTATGGGATTTCCTAATCAGGCATCGCTATCTTTTATCTAAAAGAGAAGACAAGAGTCATGTAACGGATACAAATTTAAACAACCGTTTTGTTAAAACAGGGTTTGAAAAACCGTCAAACCCTAGAAAAACGCTTCCACCGTTTGATAAATTTCCGCCAACCCGGTGGGTGCACAAAAGGTGGGGAAACTGACTCCTCTCATTGATGACAGGACATGTTGCCTACGGGAGGGTTTGTACCGTGGCCAGTGATGGCCTTTAGGGTTCAACTACAGCTCCCGCTAGTGTTGCTGTAGCGGCGATCTTGTCAGTTAGCATTTATTTTCGAGTGGCTTCGGGCAGGTGGGTAGTAAAAATTCCCTGGCTATATAAATAAAATTCAGCAAAATTTTTCACACTCTTGAATAAAATTTGAATGTATTTGGATAATTTCAGCATTATAGTATGATGAACTGTCGCTTTCACTTGCACCGGAGCGAAGGAAACGTTAGACAGAATTGTTTTCAAATGTGACGCACTTTTTAAGTCTTTGGTATATCCTTGATTTTTATCATACATTTTTGCATAAACATATTGAAAAGCACTTCATGCTTCATAAAAAAACAAAGTGCGAAAGTATTCAGATAGTTTCGAAACGTACGAATTTGTGTTAAACATCACGTCATTATTTGGTGAAGGGTGTTAAGGGTGGTTAAAGGGTGTTAAACATCATATTAACTCTCGCCAAATCTGACACTTTCAGATGACATTTGAAATGCTGCAGAATCTTCTAAAAACTGATATTTTGCAGAAACACAACCGCATTGTGAGCGAGACCCTTGATTGACAGTTTTATGAGTCGTACGCGTATAACTGTGCGCAAAAGTCACACAACCGAGCAAAGGAACCGGCTGAGAAAATCGCTCCCAAATGTGAAGCACTTTTTAAGTCTTTGGATAAAGTACCGTAACAGCGGTTTACTTTTTTAAAAAATGACATTGACATGCTCGGCAAAAGTTTCCTATAGATGCATATCGTTAGCAATTTGTAAGAAATCTAAATATTTGTTGCATTACACTTATTCCCCTCAAGAATAGTGTTTCCTTTAGGACCCCTCTGTAACAGACGAACAGACAAAATTTAAAAAAATACATTTTTCGAGCACAATGAGATTTGAAATGGGGACATTCAACATCTTGGAGTGACATTTTGCAACCAGCTGTCCTGCAACTGGTTACAAAACGTTAGTAGATGTTCAGGTCACGTTTTTAAGCTAGCTGGCCTACAAGGAACAACGGTTTAACTTAAGCTCGGTGAAATCTCTTGTTCATAAGTCGCTATCTAAAATCCCCAAAAATAAAGAAATTCTCTGATTAAGTCTGTCACTATTTCTGTGTCATCCATTTAAAAAATTACTTTATATTCTAATATAATGTAATTTATCTTTCTGATTTTTGTTTAGATATTAACGTCAATTACTTAGATAGTTTCAACAATGAAAGAAAAATACGAAATATTTAATGGAAAGATTTACACTGTTTCCATTTCATCTCAAAAAGGAAATTTCAAAAAATCATGCAAAAAAAGGACAACATTTAGGAAAAGAATGAACAACTTTAAACAAGGGTCATTAAAAGGATAATTTTTAAATAGTGCAAATAGTAGTTTTGTGCATTAACAAAATATTTTTAACTCGTCGGAGGGAAACGCCGGAATCTCGCTGGTGTTTTTAAAGTATCTGACTACGTTCGATGGAAAATTGTTGAAAAACTGGAATTTTCAAAAACTATTTAAAACGACGGTATTTAGGTGTGATGTCAATGATGATACAAAATACTATACATACAACAAAATTATTTGAAAATATAAAACACTTTGAGAAACAGGAAAATGTGTTGTAAATTTTTGTGAAATTGAACCAAAACGGTTCACACTCTACACAACATTGCAATGCAGCAATCTTATTTTTCTTTACACACAGGTTACAGAATATAATGATGAATGAAATGAGCCAACATCTAAGAAAACTAATTTGAAGTGCTAAGAAGTGATAGGTAGAAATATACGTATATGTTCATTTTGTCCACAAATTCACAACTTCATTTTTCTATAAACACTTATAAATGAAAAAAATATTTCACCCACATTAAAAGGGTCATTTCATTGCTCCTATTATTTAAAACACACGCTGACGTTTTTGTATAAACACCTCTATTAGTTTTTGAGATGTTGCGCTAACGGTGGAGAATGTTTATGAAGATTAAAGTTTTGAGAAAATTGAAGTGAAAAACGAATTTGAGACTGAACAAATATGCGAACATGGTCCTTCCTTTTCCTAGAAAAGGTAAACTGTTTTGGAAAAAGAAAAGTCCGAGCAACAAGAAATAACAATTAAAAAAGAATTCGCCAATATGGCATCGAAAACCAGTGCTTTTAAAGTAGTTGGACATTAAAGTAAACTGATTGAAATTACAAAAAGAAAAAAAAAATGCTTGGATTAAGCATTATCTTTTTTTTAAATGTATCCTTGAGCAATTCAACCGCTTCCCATCCGTTTTGCAAGCCGTATTCGTCACGCTTACCAGTGGCAATACTTTATTCACCTTATCGGGAGAGAAATCAAATGTTCCCTTTTTTATTGCTTCATTTTCAGTGCTCACTCTCTAATTAAACAATCAATAAAAAACGAGGGCTCAACAAACTGCTCAATGAAGAGAAAAGACTTTTGTACCCTTTTAAAATCAAATGGACTCCACCTGCTTTATGAGCGACGCAGAAAAAGGAATGCGGAGTCCTACACCCCGAATGGAACACTTTGATTCTTCTGGATATAAAATTCGTCGGCCATAACACCTTCGATCAAAGAGGGAGTTCCTGATTGGACGGCGTTATCAGCCCTTCTGATCGGGCGATACGTAGAGTTCCAATTAAAAGCCCTAAAAAGGGACGGGAAGAATCGTTTGCCGGAGAGGCGGGAGGGGGGAAGTTGTCGGAACTAGGTCGGAACAGATGGTCGAACATAAAAGATATTGATTTTGTCACATTAATAGAGAGACGTCTTGTTTCAGATGTTGGAGGCGGATCTGAGGCGAAAAGGAAATCATCGTAACACGAAACGGTGCTCAAGAGATGAATTTTAAAGTGTTGCAGAGGATACTGTAGAATTTCTTTTTCCCCAAGAAGGACCAGAATTCATTCGATTGGGATATGACAAGAATTGCGGCACAATATTTTGGGAGCGCCCTCGATCAAAAAGGTTTACATTCTACGGTTTGCATAGGACTGCGTTTGATAAACTGAACTTGTCCCCATTCGATTGGTTCGAAATCGAAGAATTTGAAGTGGTAGGTTTCCAATCAGTCGCTTTAAATGGATTGATTTCCAATCAAGTTCAATGTGGATTCAATAATTCATTGAAACAAGGAAAAGGTTGGAATGGGTTGAAACTGAAAGGTTAACAAGCAACATAAGTGAAAATGATAGTGAAGAAATTTTGGAAACACAGAATTTTATTCCAAACACATTTGACTGTTTGAAGAAGCTGCTATTTTAAGCCTATTTTCATCTACTTATGCCTGCGAATCCTTATTTTCAGAGACGCATTGAAGACTCGCTCAGAAACCGTTTGGCAGATGACTGCCACTCAGCGTGCGTTCTCAACATCTTGCAGTGCTAAAACAATTGTCGCTTTATTGCGTGATATACTTCTTGTTGATTTTTTTTCCTTTTTATATTTTCTGTATTTTATCTATGAATAAAAAAAGTATGTTTACTTAAAGGATTTTTTTGTTGATTTTTTAAAATGAATACCCTTTAAAAAATAGATATTTACCGAAATCTTTTATTTGACGATTATATTTAAATTGAACTTGTTAATGCAATTAGAAGGCAATTTATAAAACTTATTTACTTTAATAGGTTAACCTCTTAACTGTTCAGTTCACTTCGTGAATGGAGGCTTTTTTTTTATAATTTATAAGGTACATGTATGAATTCATAAATAATATTATTCGAAACCAAAATCTATATTTCTTTACTTCATGAAACGTCACGTTGAATTAATGGCACAGTTCTCAATACAGAAAAGGTCATCTAATTTTTGAAAAAGCAGTCAAAACAACACGGTTAAGGGTGAAATAAACTTTCGGTACTTAAAAATGGCCCTTTAATTGATTAAGGTATCCGACTACGTTAAAAACATTGTTTATCGACCACATGGAGATTTTTTATTGTCATTTCTTGTATTTCAGACTTTCCTCTTTCCAAAACAGTTCGTCTTTTCTAGAAAAGGAAAGCCTGACCTGTCATCCACGGTCACCTATTTTTTCAGCCAAAATTTGTCGTTCATTTTCTCAAAATTTGAATTTTCATAAAAAATTTTCCCCGTCAACAGGATATATCGAAAACTAATAGAAGTATTTACATAAATATTTCAGCCTGTGTTGTTAAATAATATGGGCAATGAGATGATCCAAAAGTTTTACTGTTGGTGAAATTTGTTTTTTCATTTATAGGAGTTTTCAGGGAAATGAAGTTGTGAATGGATGGAAAAAAAGGCATTAATGCGTCTATTTTTATCCCTCACTTCTTTGCATCTCAAGATTTTGCTTCATTTCATCCATCATTCTATTCTACAACTTGTGTACGAAGAAAAATAGGATTGCTGCATTATAATTTCGTGTAGAGTGTAAACCGTCTTCGGTTCAATTTCATTAAAGTTTGCTACCAATTTTCCTATTTCTTAAAATATATTACTTTTTAGAGCAATTTATTTGTGTATTTATGGTACTTATAATAGACATTACAACTAAAAATTATTAATAGTTTTTTAAAAAATCCAATTTTTCGAAAATTGTCATAAATAATTTAACTTGTCAGATCTCTCGGTTTAATTCGAGTCGTAGAGATAGTTTGCTTTTTTTCGCAGAATGACGGACATTTTCCTTTTTCCGTGCCGAATGCCGACGTCAGCGAAGACATGCAGCGATGTAACAAATTAAGACGCGGGCTTCTTACGCGCCCTTGTCACTTATTAGCGTCACTTCCGCCTTACTCGGGATGCGTTCCCATGGCAACGCGTCGTCACTCCTGCCTCGAGTGAGAGGCAGCAGCAGTATCACGTGACCTTCCCAGCACAGTCTCTTTTTTTTCCGGATGAAGCGAAAGTGATTCTTTCTTCATCCCCTTCAACCTGCCCCCCCCCGTACACAATCGCTTTCGGGAAAGCGGCCCCCCTTTTCCCCTCTTTTCCTTTGTGGACCCGCCTCCCCCCCCAAGCTTTCGAGTTCGCGTTTGTTTACCGACGGACAGACTCTCTCGACCCCAAAACATCGATTGGTGCGGGGGTGGAAGGGTCAACTGAAATGAAATGAGGGATGAATTTATTTCTTTTTGAGGCATCCGACTACGTTCGAATTGATGTTTTTTAAAAATTGGATTCTTAAAAAACTGTTTAAAATTATTTTTTTAAACACATTGCCGATTATATTACAAAATGCTACACACACAATAATATTATTTTGGGAATATAATATATTCTGTGAAATGGGAAAACTGGTTGTAAATTTTAGTGATATTGAACCGAAACGGTTGACATTCTACATGAAATGGTGATGCAGCCACCCTATTTTGCTTTGTACACAAGTTGTAGAATAGAATGATGGATGAAATGAACTAAAATCTAAGAAAAGTTTCAGATGCAAAGAAGTGATGGGTAAAATATGCGCATATATGCATTTTTTCCATCCATTCACAACCTCATTTTTCTAAAAATGCAAATAAATGGAAAATAATATTTCACCAAAGATAAAACTTTCGGTTCGTTTCATTGCCCCTATGATTTAAAACACACGCTGATATTTTCATGTAAATACATCTGTTAATTTTTGAGATATCATGTGAACGTTGGAGAATTTTCATGAAGATTAAAGTTTTGAGAAAACTGAAGTGAAAGACAAATTTTAGGTGAGAATTAGGTCACCCCGGATGATAAGTCAGGCATTCCTTTTCTCAGTAAAGATAAGCTGTTTTAGAAAGAGGAAAGTCTCAACTAAAAGAAAGAACAATAAAAAAAAACTCGCCAATGTGTTCGACAACCGGCGTTTTTTAACGTATCCGGATACCTTAAGGGGCCCTTGAGTCTCTTTATACATCAGACACTCAACTGTTCGTCTCTTCGATTATCAGAATTGGTAGGGGGGGGGGATAAAATAACATTGAAGGAAACCTTTTTTTTCCTTCCAAATTCAAGAACACAGTAGGACTCCAACTTATTCTTTTTTGTCGTGTTTTAAGCACGTTTTACGCCTGCAATATTTTACTTGTTCCTTGTCCAACCCAAAATGATAGACGATCTCTATGCAAAATAATGATATTTGTTTTTAAAATCCCAAGTATGTTTTTTGCTGAAATGCACTTTATTGTGAAAAATTTAAAAGAATTTAATTAATTTTTTATGTATTGGATTGGGGAATAAGTTGGTGGCGTTTTTATCAAAGACTTTTCAAAGAAAGAAAGAAAAGAAAATCATCAGTAATAACTATTAATTAATTGATTATGCATTCTCCGCTGCTGTCTACGCCCACCTAGCAGGGCCCGACCTAGCTCAATTGGACCCTGGGCAAAAACGTCGTTCGGGGGGAACTCTGCTTCACTGCTTTAGTAATGAAAAACAATGCAGAGAGCTTGTTATTTTTCTTTAATTAATTCAAAATGCTATTTAACTTAAAACACTCTTGGTCGTAACTCAAGTTTGTTATATTAACGTCCCGTTTTGAAGCAACACCAAGGTGTTTTGGGACGGACCTCGTCATTTTGAACCATGGTCAGATGGCGAGGCTGACACTTCAGTTTGCAGCGCCCTCTCCAAACTTCCACACCACACCCGCGGGTGGACGTTTGGCCCCGACTGATTTAACGTGCACCAGACACACTTACACGGCGATCTTTTGATGGAATCGGCCATCGAACCGACAACCCTCCGAAGCCCAGACATTACCACCAGGCCACCATGGCCATTAGTCTTAACTCGAAATGCCGCATTTCACCACTGAATTTAAAATTTCTGACAAAATGCCAAGACAAGATTGATATTAGAATGCTTTCTACATCTATCTTAAGCATCTGTCTTTAAGAGAACGCCCTAATTCTTATAAAATAATTAATAAAATAAACTTTCTATTCAATTTTGGGGGGCCCTCCTATCTGGGGACCCCGGGCTACTGTTCCGAATGTTCGTGCCCCAGACAGTACTTCGTATAAGAGAAAATAAAAATGCTTATCATAGCGCTCGACTCGCTTACTATTATATAAATTTTATATTACTAATGTACAAATTCATTTATTTTACAATTGTGTGAATTTTGTATTTTCCAGTTTTTGGTATTAATTTTATCTCTAAAACCTCAGATTTCTCTGATTTTCGAATCACAAGGGGTCCATTTGTTGAACGAAAGTCTGACCCCTCACAAAAAAAATCCCTGGTTTGAATCCCTGCCTGAGGTGACTCTTGAGGAAGTCCTCAGGCAGGATTCTTTATTACTTATTTCATTGCTTGGCTTTAAATGCTTCATTTTTTACTAATATTTATTCCAGCTTTGTTCAGTTCATTTGTGTTTTAGTTGTAGCAACATTGGCGCTCTCTAAATACAATGCATACTTATTCTGAATGCTCAATAAATTTCGTAGATAAAGTTCATATTGATTGTTTTTGGATGGATTATTTAAAAACAATCAATTGTTCAAATCAAAAACAATCAAGTTCATATCGATTGTTTTTTGGATTATTTGTAAATGATATTCAGCGTTCATATTTAAACAGAGCCATTGAGACATTACGCTGATTCAATTACAAATTTCGATTTTTTTTTTTTTTTTACTGACCCTTGCGTGATGCCCCGCCGCCAAAGATGTCATTAAGGCAGTCTGTCCGTCGATGCTGTACTTATTATTGGAAATCGCTAAATTTCATTTCCGATATTTTGTATATCGGAAATGTTTTCCAATAACGCAACCTCATAAAATTCGTGGCCGGTAGATGAAATATGGTGATTCTCTGGGCCATTGAGAAGTGCGCTTTCGAATTCCCGATACAAACGCTGTACGGTTGACGAAATCTTTAAAAATTAAGATAACATGAAATATTGGGTCGAGAAATATCCCTCGTAAGCGGCTGCTTTTTTTTAAGTAATTTAAAATTTTCAAATTTATTTATGTTTTGTTTTGTAATAACTTTCAGTAGTTGATCGGGACATTTTTACCAGGAAGATGAATCGTGATGCAACTTTTTTAGAGATAATAAATCTATGAAACTCAGATGCACAGATTCTGTTGCGAATAACAACCTCTGAGTTGAGAATTTTCTCCAGTTTTCAATTAATTTTACGCTATTTTGCTTTCAGTTTTGAAAATGAAATGGGAAATTTCATAAGACAGCTGGACAGAAAATGCGGTGAAATGTTACAGAGTCTTTTAAATTTTTGCCTGTTGAAAAGTGTTTCAAGAAACTCCGATTTTCTCTTCGCGAAAATTGAATAGGAAATATGGGCTCAAAGAATACTTCACAAAGATTTTTTTAATTTTTTAAAAAATATTTTTGGTCTGCAAATTTATTTCTATATTGTTTTGCATAAGTCTTAATATTAGATTGGGGCATATTTATCAGGCGTTTCTTTGACATGGTATCTTTTTATAAACATTTACAATTTTAACTAAGTATTTTATAAATTTAGGAATGAAAACGTGTAATGTTGGTTGCTCTAATGCCACTTGGTCATATCAAGCCCGAATGAACGTAGCTCTTTCGAATGAAGGCAGAAGTGGGCGCCTTTCGTTTTGAACGAGCACCGTTCAGGTGAAAGGACGACTTTGCTCAAAGGCATACGACACAACCCTTTTTTAAGGGCGGTTGAACTCATTCATCCATCCAGGAATCTGAATTTAGATGCGAATTAGTACTCTCAGAGGTATGGGAACTTGGAGGACTTTGCAGTTAACTTGCCCCAACTGCCATTAGCCAACACGGCGGTCTTTGGCAGAGACGAGGACAGAACTCACCACCTTTCGGTGGCGAGGCTGACGCTCTACCTACCAGGCTACCGCGACCCTGAAAGTATTCTTCTACTATAAGTTTATAAAAATGCGTGTCAATACCACACTCGCATTCGTCATTCTATGTTGGAAC
The DNA here is from genome assembly GCA_026543055.1 of Argiope trifasciata. NCBI lineage: Eukaryota > Metazoa > Arthropoda > Arachnida > Araneae > Araneidae > Argiope > Argiope trifasciata. The sequence goes on from JAPMOQ010009725.1 coordinate 202,736, forward strand.
ACTTTGTGGAAGGCTGGAAGGTCAATGCAATCATTTCGTGATCTGAACGAATTTTTTGATTATGTCACCATCAGCGAATGTCGATGCAGAGAATGGCTTTGATCATTTCAAATCTGGCGACACTAGCTTAGAGGATAAGCCAGGAAGAGGTCGAGCCTCCGATTTCGATGACCAGGCTCTTTGAACAACCGTGGAAGGGGAGGAAAGCTTGACGAATGCTGGCCGACAATTTCACTGTGGACTATTCAAACCATCGTTCGGTTGTTGAAATAAACGGTGGCAACCGTCAGCTTACCTTCGTTCCACATCCAACCATCGTTCACCACCTCAATAATATTGCGAAGGTGCCGAAACGGTCTGAATGGGGCTTCCGCGAACTCAGCTACAACGCTAAAGCCGAACGTGTTCGAATTTCCACTGATTTGCTTCCATAAAACGAGCGGTTTGCGTTTCTGAAGGATCTTGTCACCGGCGAGGCATCCTTCTTCTTCTTGTATACAGCCGACCACCCCGCCACCACTGAATGTAACAGTATCGACAGGATGTGCTGGGGTCGACTGCTGAATAAGTAGTGTCCAACCTTACATGGACCGATCAGTCAAACTAGCATTTCTTTCGGGGTAGTCAGTAGCTGTCTTTCTCGCCCCCTGCACACTCTCAAACAGTTGGAATGAATCTGTCCATCTTTGACATCCTTTCCTTCAGGGTTTTGAGATGACCCGGTACCGTCAGTGTTGTACTCGGATCATTATTGACAATCTTCAGGTTTTTCCTGAACTCTTGAGACCTCAACACATTCCTTTAAGTAGTGGTAAACATACCCATTTCTCCACAAACGCATTTATTTTATCACATTACCGGGGATGCATCCCATCTTCTTTCCAAAACCCTCAAAAGGAAGAATGCGACTAAAAAAACTGATAGGCGAACAAGTCAATCAACGATCATCAACGATCAACGATCAACGATCAACGATCAATCAACGATCAACGATCTGAAAGCACGGATTGCCTCCTAGAACCGAGCCTTCTTTGCAAGTGGAATCGTCTTCCAAGAAAATAGGCATCGAAGGAAAGAGCGACTACGCTCAGGAATTGATCATTCAAATATGTTGCTGTTTCCTACGTCACTTCCCCATGAACAGGCCTGCTGCTGTGATAACAGCAATTTTAAGCGATAGGGTGCGTCTCTTGTTCCAGTAGTGCCATCTATGGCCAAGCGTATGACTTTGCTAATCATGCATCACTCATAAGCCTTCGCAACCCCTTTTTTACAGGGCACATTCCCACACCTCAAAGATAAAGCGGCGGAAGAACACGGGGAAGGCACTCTACCCTTATGCCATTTAAAAATGTTACTGTTGAATTTTTATGTTTCCTTTTCCATAGTAAACTGTGTTCATGAACGCTTGATAATATTGTTTAAAAACGTCTGATAACTAAGCCTCAAACTAATTACACTGGAAATAGTTTAAGTTGTGGTACAATATTGCTTCAGATGGGCGTTTCCTACTACGAGTTCTTCGTTTAGAACCAATGCGTTACGAACACTTGTTTATGTTGGAAGAGGTCTTTTCGTCGTGTAGCGTTCGATTGAAAACTATGAGTGCAGATCAATGAGTTTATTGCAAATTAAAAAGCATGTGCGTCGTAAAATGAAATCTTAAGCGAAAAGCCTGCAGCGATTGAATATTTAACGGCTAAATCGAGATCCCCATTTATCTTTTTTTTCTCTGCTTGACACTGTATTCAAAGTAGGTGCCATGGACAGGCCCACTGATGCGAAAACAGCGATTTAAGTTGATAGGTTTAGCCTCTTGGTTTTAATAGCGCCATCTAGTGCCAAGAGTGCGACTTTGCCATTTCTTCATCACTCATTTGCTTTGCACTATCTTTTTTAACAGGGGGGGACATTCACAAATCTTACAGATAGAACGGAGGAAGAAGAACCATGCCCGAATCGGGACTCGAACCCGAGACGCCCAGATCAAGAGGAAGGCTCCCTACCCCTATGCCAGAACAACGGCGGTGAAAAATTAAAATACTTCCATAAAATTCAGTTCTCCGTTATTGAGGTAGTGAAGCAGGGGGGGGAGGGCTCAAATAAGATTTTGCATCGGGCCCCAATGTGGCCCTGATTACAAGAATGAAGTAAATAATCTCTGTGATTGTATCGAACTCATTTTTAAAGAGGAAGGTGAAATATTCGTTCAAAATGTGCTTTTTAATTGAATCACTGATTTTCTCAGCCACCCTCTGAAGAGGGGAAAATTCCACAGTGGGGCGGGGAGCGAGAAACCACACGAGGCGAGACGTTCAAGGTAATGCCATTTGCGGACGACCCCCCCCCCCATTTGCTCGTATTCAGGTGAAAAACAACATATGAAGCGATGTTGTTGTGTTTTTTTCTTTGCGAACAGCTCATTATTTTCATTTCATTAATTCGTTCCGTTTTTATTTGTCACAGCGGGGCGGCTTTCTTTGAAGGAGCTGCCCTCTTTCAAGGAAAGAAAGGCATTCGGAAATGAAAGAGAAACAATGAAAGAGAAAGACAACGGTGGAGATTCAACGAGCATTGAATATTCCGGAGGGAATGCAAAATTCGATCGAGTGTTCTATCTTTTTTTATCTTTCACTCGCAAAATGCGGCGGACTCCGTGAATCCTGATGAAGTGATAAAGACTGAATGTGAATTTTGTACATCTTTTCTTCAGATGATTAGGTTCAACTTTGAATGGAACTCTTAAAATATTGGCAACATACATCAGATTCCATTGGCACAAATTTATTATCGAGTAATAGTATTCATATGCAAACAGTCGGACAATCAAATAAGCTACAATGGTTCGACAGATGGTATACGTCCAAAAAAGGGAGAGCCACTTTCGACTTTATTCCTAATCCAGAAATAAAAATAAGAAGATACCATCCACTGATCATCCATCTCATATCTGGGCACGGGATATTTCCAGCCTGTTTCCAAAGATGGGGAAAATAAAGGAATTTGTGGAGAAATAAGTACAGTTTACCACTATTTAATGGAATGTGTTGAGGTCTCGGAGTTAAGGAAGGACCTGAAGATTGTAAACAATCATTCAAGTTCAGAACTGACGGTACCGGGTCATCTCAAAACCCTGAAGGATATGATGTTAAAGATGGATAGTTTCATTCCAACTGTTTGAGAGTTTGAAAGTGTCCAGATTTCTATTGTGAAACGAGAATTTGGAGAAATGTTTTGAATTTCGGGGGAGATTTTCTCTTAATGACGGTATGCTCCTTTTTTCATTGCAAAAATGAAAAAGAAGAACAGTTTCAAATTGCCGCCTTGTTTCCAACTACCTGGAGGAGGCTGACAAATCAGCCGATGTAAAGATGGACAACTTTAAGGACAATTCAGTGGTGTCGGGGTTGTCGGCTCTATGCTACAAGAAGTCGAACTATCAATTCTTTGGGAACATTTGGTCCAAAATTTTGTTTAGATCGAAAATTCAAGTGACTTTAAATTCATTGTCTGTATTTTTGACGTTTGTTTGAGTATTGGTTATGTGGAAGGAGATGAATTAAAACAGAGAAAACCCAGAGATCAATGATTTTGGTAAAAATATCACCTCTCAAATTTCGTGCATGTGTTCATTTGAAAAATATACTTTAATATATTAAAAGGTTAAGTATATTAATGCTAAAGAGAGCGCATTCTTCTATCTTATTCGCAGGTGTTTCGGATGAACACCCTGTATATGATTAAACGAGAGTTTGCTCTCCTAATAAAGTATGTTTTTAAGTACTGAATACTTTCGTTGAAATTCTCTTCGAGCATCTATTTTTATTTCAAATGAGAATATCAGTTACTTTAAATCCAAGGACAGTTTATTTTTTTCCTAC
>JAPMOQ010009725.1:207016-224350 GCA_026543055.1 Argiope trifasciata
ACACACACACACACACACACACACACACACACATATATATATATATATATATATATATATATATATATATATATGTGTGTGTGTGTGTGTGTGTGTGTGTGTGTGTGTGTGTGTGTGTGTTGGGCTTAACAAATACTTGACATAAACTACTAACAAAACCCAAGATTTAAAATATATTCAGTGAAAAGAGGATAAAGATTCTGCAACAAACATGCCCAGGCATGTTGCTCCGTGGAGAGGCGTAGATTGTTCAACTATTTGAGAGTCGCAACGACGGGAGGATCATCTTTAATCATTTGCCATCTTTTGCTCGTTTGAGCTCCCCGTCCAGAGCACAGACATCGGGAGACGGATCAAACTTCGATCGGCAACAAAAGAAGAAGTGGAAGTAGAGTTTTTTCCACCCCTTCTGGATTGGTTTGGGATGCCTGAAAAAATGGTTTACTTTCTCCTGCATTAAGTTCACAGCGTAGAGTCCTCCATGTTTTTGACTCCAAGTGAGAAGGTTTCGCTTTCAAATCACGTCCGGGTCACCAATGATGTGGATATTTTATGCTAATGTTTTTTCACGTAATAAAGCCTTTATTCTTTTAATGAACAAAATTAGATGGCAAGATGACTTAGGAAAAGCACCGAACTGATTAGTTTTTTTTATCAAATCAATAATCTCCGTTGTTGCTAGGGTACAAACGATGTCATCTTAAAAGAATTAAAATTTACAGATATTAAAAGAGATTTGAGCCAATAGGTGAGTCTCTTGATTTTTTCAGTGGTGCCATCTACGGTCAAGAGTACGTCTTTGCCACTCACTCATCACAGCCCTTTTTACGGGGTGAAGTTTAATACATGCATTTTCATTCACTCCACCACGGATCGTCATTTAAATCTGGATCAAAGAACGATCTCCTCTGAACCGGCTCCCCTAGTAGTATGACTCTCGACATGGAGGGCTTTGTGACCACGACAGATTGATACGTGCGTCAGTCAACACGACAGCCGAGGAATCTACGGCTGGTGGATTCAAACTCGTAACTTAACTGACACGAGTCCAACGCCCTACCTACCAGGCTATCACGGCAGTGTCACATTTTCATATGTAGGAGTATTTAATTATTTATTGTATTTACAGGCTACTAACAAATCAATGTTGATTATCTAAGAAAGGGAATTACTTTGCCAGTCTCATATTATTATCCTTGATAACCTGGTTGATTACACATATATATCGTAATAATTCAAAAATAGTATAACTTAATGAAATTCGGTATGTTTTACACGTGACCAAAGTTTGATATATATCAAAAATCTGTACGCGAAAGAGCGCGAAGACTTTCCGTACAAAACGCGCCATTCTTCCTTCGGTTCACGTTGCACCAGAGAGAATTCTGGGACTGATTTTCTGCGATCTAAAATCCCTTCCCTTTCGCGACAAGCGATCAGCGCAAATCTATTCGAACTCTTTTCTAATGACTTCCGCGGATTTCCGACGCCACCTATAATTTTCCAAGTGGACTCAAAACGTTTTTCTCGAACCCATCATCTCGGAAATATTCGGCGTGAAATAGAACTCTTAAAAATAATATTTACCCTCCTCTCGGTTTGCAAATTCGGACGGCTCAGTTTCACGAATTCTGGTTGTTTTTTTCCTTCCATTTGGACTTCAGCAGTTGAAAAATGTTGTGTAAAAATAAGCAAATAGAAAGAGATTTTTTGAAGTTAATCGAAGAACTTTTGGGATCACTTTTAAAGAAAGTAAAACGAGTGGAAATCGATATGAAAACTAGCTTTTATTTTTAGAAAATTGTAAATAATTTTAGCGAATTTTTTGAAAATTTCATTGTTTAAGGCGTACGTACACACCAGAAGATTTTTTTTAAATCTGAAATTTAAAAATTCATTTTTTTTCACAGTAGATCATTAATATGTGCTTAAACGCATTTCAGTGAGAAAAAAACTACATTGTATTAATTATTAATTAGTTATATTTAATGAGTTGAGTGGCTTTTTTCGAAACACGATATCTTCAATTCTAATTTGTGCAGACACACCATTCTAGTTGGAAATGATGCCTGGTATAAGTCTTCGTGTTATCTGCCTCCATTAAGATATAAAAATATATAGGGTGTTTTTAAAACTATTTCTCATTAACGATAATAGAAAATGAGAGATTTTTTCTGTCATTTTCACGTTTAAATAGCCGGCTTCCTGGCATAGGGGTAGCGTGTCTTTCCCTTGATCAGAGCATCCCGCGTTCGAGTCCCGGTTCGGGCATGGTTGTTCTGTCTGTTAGATGTGTGAATGAGACCCCATGCAAAAAGGGGTTATGCAAGCGAATGTTTGTGTCACCTTCAAGTGAACTAGAAGTCAGACTTCTGCCCTCTAGCTGCTCAGGGGTCTTTACCCTCAGAAGCTACTGCACCCCCTTTCCGTGGAAACACGAACACGACATCATCAAAATTTCAATAGCTATCAAAAATGTATTTCTGTAAATGTAAGGCTGATGGAGCCATCAAACATCCGCTGTTTCCTACAGATTACTTCGATACATAAATAATTGCATTTGGTTCATTTCTTGTTGAGTTACGATTGTTTGAATGAAGCAACATAGCGGGAAAAATATCATTCTTGATAAAATGTGTTTTAAAGAAACCAATTCCTCAGTGAAAATATCTCAAAAAAATCCAAATAAGAAAAATACTGAATCGGTTAGGTGATTCTTGACAGTTTTTTTTTTCTCTTTTTGCATTACTTTCGAGCACAGAAGCCAAAAAGAAGAAGCGTTTACCACAACTGATTGGAACTGAAATTTGACTCAGAAATACGAAAGCAATCACAAAATATACTTACCACAGCGCTTTTGAGTTATCACGCCTCTGAGAGTACAAGCAGACAGACTCCGTTCCTGGTCAAATTTTGCTCGACATTTGATGAGTATTTACTATATTTGTTATATTTTCCTCCCGAATTTTATCCATTTAGCCGTTTTCACTTTGCAATTTTCTTGTTAACCTGTATTTGAACAGCCGTACAGACAGACTTCCTTTGAATGGAATTTACTCAAAGTTTAATAGAAATTTACAAGTTTGGTATTCAGTCGTACATACACACTTGAAACTTCAAAAATCGTTCAACATACTGAATATATATTGCTTACGACTGTTCTCTGGTCCTTTAGCTTTCGAACGATATCAAGATGTTGTCCATATTTGGAATATTTCTAGAGTTATGAGGATTTTTCTTGAGGTGCTTCAATTAAAAACTCTAATTTCGGTTTTTTAAAACTCCTTTTAAGAAGAACGATATTTTTTCCAGTGTGTCGTTTCATCCAAACAATCGTAACTCGGTAAGAAATGCATGCAAATATTCACACATCAAAATAATCTATACGAAACAGTGGATGTTTGGTGCCTGCTCAAAGTTACACTTATAGAAATGAATTTTAAATAGCTGTGAAGATTAAAATAACAGGAAAAATCTGTTAGTCGGGGACGAAAAAATTACTAAAGAAAATCATATATTTGCATTTGTGGTACATTCTTCATAAAAAAGGTACTACTTCAAACGTTGTTTAAAAAACTACATATTTTTATAACTTGATGAAGGCAGACAACACGAAGACTCATACTAGGCAGCATTTCCAATCAGAATGGTGGGTCTGTACGAAATAGAATTTAAGATATCGTGTTTCAAAAAATATTCAGATTAGGCCATTAAATATTAATTAATTCATTGATAGTGCAGCATAATTTTTTCTCACTGAAATGAGTTTAAACATACATGAAAAGAAGTTTCCTTTTTAAAGTTAAAATTGACAAAAACAAACTTCTACTGTGTAGTCCCCTTTAAGATTGTAAGTCAAATTTCACCCGACTACCACAAAGTGTTCTTAAATTATATTTTTCACAAACAGGTATAACGACAAAAATATTATTTTCAAACTTAGAAAGATCTAAAACATTGAAAATTGTCAAATTCAGTCTTTTTTTTTTAAAAATCTTTTTATGACGATTACAGTATTTTCTCTATACTTAGTACTTGGAAAAAGCTAAAAGGCAGAGATGGCATATTGACACTTTGTTGATCGGGAATTTTACACAGAAACTGTGTCATGTCATCCTCTCTTATTTTATGATTGAATATGGGAAATGAACTCCAATGAATTTCATTCATACTAAACGAAATGAAATGAAACTTTGGACACATTTTTTATATAAAAAATATGTCCGAAGCAAAATAAGACATTCAAAAAATAATTGCATTGTAGTAAAAATAAGATACTCACTTACCTGAAAAGCATTTTTTATTTTACGGGAAAATGAAATGCGTCAAAGATGTATTCCACTAAACTTTTTTAAAAAACATGTCACTCATTCAATAAAAAGGGAAAACAAAATGTCGCATTACTCCAATATGCTACATCTCTCTGGGTGTCATAAAATTGAAATAAATAATGCAACTCGTCATGAGTCAGCAACGTTTGGGTATGAAAAGAGACAACTCGTTAGCAATGTTTGAGTAAGAAAAGCCGAGTTAACTCGTCAGAATTGTTTAGGTATAAAAAAAACGAGTTAACTCATCAGCAACGTTTGGGTATGAAAATACGAGTTGTCAGCAACGTTTGGGTATGAAAAGACGATTTAACTCGTCACTTGTCAGCAAGATGTAAGTCTAGCGCATTAAAAAAAAATTATCTGCCCTTTCCACGTTTATTATTTCTGTATATTTATAAATTGATGGTTCGCATTTATAACCCCCTCCCCTGAATATTTGGAACAACAGGAAGCGAAAAGCGAACAATGTTCCCGTGAAAAGCATTCATCAGAGGCGGGCATCTGCGAACGTTCGGCTTTAAGAAGTCAGGCGCAGGTTTGAGGCTCTCACAGAATGAAAGAGTGATGAAACACGAAAACCCCTACCTTGGAACGCCGTCGAGATTCGGTCCGTGCCAAAATTTCCGGAATAAAACGAAAACAAGGCTTATCACACTGGCAGGAGAGCATCGCCGAAATTTCTCCCTTCCCCCCCCCCCCCCACCCGCTTTGAGAAACAGATTCGAAGATACGAAAAATGCATAACGCGTTGCTTCACCTAAGAACGGATACGACGAGCTGAAGTTTTTTTCCAGCGTATTTATTTAAGGACAATAATTAAAAACACGTGATTCCCGCAAAAATCCTTGATTCTGTCCTGAACAGATGACTCTTCTTCAACGTTGTTATTATGTCATTAAGGTGTGCGTACACTCTTGAAACTTCGAAGAATGTTCGAAATATCGAGCATTTACTTATTGCTTCAAAATGCTCTCTGGTCCTTTAACTTTCAAATGAAACCAAGATGGTGTCATTAGTCAAAATATTTTTTGAGTTACAAGGATTTTTCTGGAGGTACAGTAAAAGCTCCTTATTCACGCTTCCTTCATTCGCGGTTTCACTATTCGCGGATTAAAAAAATGCCACCCAATTCCTCTATTCGCGGCTGAAAATTTCTTTATTCGCGGGTCTAATCAGTGCAAACATCATAATAAAAGGATTCCAACCCAATATCCTTTGTAAATGCCGTCCAATGGACTTATAAAAAAAAGTAAAATAGATCTTATTACAACTTTGCATGAAGTATGTTACAAAATGCAAACTGCAAACATAGCCGAAATCGCTAATGGAATAGGACGAGATGCGTTCGAACAGTTAGAATCGAGTGACATTCAGGAATGGCTTGAATCGCAAGATGAAGATCTGACTGAAACCAACTATGAGGAAATTTTAAATTTACAGCGCATTGAAGAAGAGGCTTCAACAAGCATTGGAAAAGTGACATTCAATTTGAAAAACCTTAGAGAAGGTTTAAGAAGAAATCGAATCGAAGAAAGAATTTAAAGAAATCGTTCCATAGATTTCTTTATGAACGTCTATGGAACGAGGTCTTATTTTTAAGAGGCAAATGGCTAATGTGACTGCTGCTTATCAGTCTGAATGGAAGGAGCTTTTGAAACCTGCCAAGCAAGAGAAAATGACAAAATTCTTCAAACCATTGCCTAAGCCTTAAGATAATGAATCAAAATGTTTAAAAACTTCAATTAAATTGATTTTTTATCTATTTTTTTATTTTGTCACCTAGGAACGTATCCCCTATAATCCCGTCTAAATGACCATTCCGTATTCACAGTTTCTGTGTTCGCGGCATATTTATGGAACATATACCCCTCGAATAAAGAGTTTTTACTGTACTTTAAAAAAAAATCTAATTTCGGTTTTATTAAAACTCATTTTATGATGAATGGCATTTACGACTGCGTTGCTTCATTCAAAAAGTCATAATTCGACGAATCAAACAAAATTATTTATAAATCAAAATAATCTGTGAGAAACAGCGGATGTTCTGTGCCTCCATCAAAGTTATATTTATAGAAATACTTTGTTAATAGCTATTTAGGAGTTCTTTCAAAATATTAAATATTTTTATAGCTTCAAAATGTTCTCTGGTCCTTTAACTTTCAAACTTAACCAAGATGGTGTCAATGGTCGAAATATTTCTCGAGTTACAAGGATTTTTCTCCTGGTACTTTCATTAATAACTCTAGTTTCGTTTTTTTATGTAAGATATTTTTCTACTACATTGCTTCATTCAAACAATCGTAACTCTACAAGAAATGAACCAAATACAATTATTTATACATCAAAATAATATGTACGAATCAGTGGATATTCTATATCTCCATCTGCAATTTTTTACATTTGTAGAAACAAATTTTTAATATCTATTTAAAAGTTAAAATGGCCGAAAAAATCTCGTTTTTGCTATTTATCGTTTTTTTTAAAAAAAACAAACATATTTTAATAACTTGATGAAGGTAGACGGCACGACGACTCATATGATACATCATTTCCAAAATAGAATGGTGTGTTTGCACAAATTAGAATTTAAAATATTGTGTTTTAAAAAATAGGCAAATCAACTCATTTTAAAAAAATGTTGAAAACTCCAATTTGTTTTTCGACTTGTGAATACCGGTATTACAAAATGGTACAAATGGCCCAAAATACTGGCATTACAATCCCTAGTTGTACAACCGAACATCAAGCAGAAAAGCTGGGATCTTACCAAGGACTGAAATCACATAGAATTTTGACATTTTGCATGATCTACTTCAATTTATGACACCCAGGTCGATGTAGAATATTGGAGTAATGTGACATTTTGTATTCTCGTCTTATTGAAAGCGTGATATATATTTTTAAAAAGTTTAGCAGAATACACCTTTGACGCGTTTCATTTTCCCGAAAAATAAAAATTGCTTTTCAGGTAGGTGTGTATCTTATTTTTACTATAATGCAATTATTTTTTGAATATCCCTATTTGGCTTTGGGCATATTTTTTATATAAAAATTATGCCCAAAGTTTCATTTGATTTCATTCAGCATAAGTAAAATTTATTGGAGTTTATTTACAACGATTTACTCCCGTATTCAATGACAAAGTAATAGCGGTGACAAGACATAGTTTCTGTGTAAAATTCCCGGTCATCAAAGTGTTAAGATCGCTAAATTTAGAGTGCAATGAAATGTTGGGCTACTTGATAGATTTAGTCTCAAATGATAGCATCAGTTTTCTTCTTCAGTTAAGTCATCGGGCTCGTAGAGAAAATAACATTTGGATTTATGTTTGAATGACACATAAAATGAAGAATAAAGAGCAATTTCACTATCGGATTCTTTACTTGGAAATAAACTGATTATCAAGTTAAAAAGCTGTCACAACGGAGAAATAAAATCCTCGTTTCAAGAAAATTGAACAATTTAAAAAATGTTTGTTTGCAAAATCTTGCCCTTGAAATGCAAAATACAAGCATTGTAGCGATCTTTTGTGGTGAGTTTTCCCTTAAACAGGAGATGGAATAAACAGGTTAGATTTGCTCCAGTCTGCCTTCTGAGTCCAAAATGTGACCCCGTTTCGCAATAATGTTGACATCAGATACAAAATTTAATTTCTATAGCTCTATACATTTTCAGGTTACACTTTTAAACATACCTTAATCTGTCTAGAATCGGTCCCCAGATGGATTAATTGCAATATCTGATACCAATTTACAATTATACCGAAACAATTTGTATGAAAAATGTTATTCCGCCAATGGATTGCGATCCTCAATAATCCCACTCCGGAATAAATCGACGAAAATCTTTACAATGCTTTATAAAGGGTATGAGTACTTAAAATTATTATGATAAAACTTTGACCCAAATTTTCCTATGTTTTCCTGGTCAAATTTTTGAGATTTCATGTTCATAGAGATAAATAGACATTTCTCACGCATGAATTTTGGTTAGAGTTTGACACAATTACATTTTAGTTTTTTAAAAAAACTACATATCACATTCTATTGTACTTTGAACAATATTTGAATTAAAGACTGGCAGAATTTCATGTGGCGCCAAGGTGGAGGCTGAATCTCGAGACATAACATATCCGCTGGACAAAAGGTGTCTAGTGGCTGTTTCTGGCTTACTAAGATACCACCGCGTTCATAGGAACAGAGAGACACGGAGTAGGGTGAACGGACTGTTAGGTGACCTTTCTCAAGATTATAAATCGATATATTTAGTGAAGGGACCAAGTCTCAAGTTTGAAAACCGTAATCCCTTGGAATACTGCTTCATTGTATTCTCTATTAGCCGCCTTTGGCGACCAGCTGGTTCGCCAATCTTACCGCTGTTTAAAATTATCAGTTAAATATTTTACGTAAAGTCATTGTCAATTATGTGACTTGTTGTTGTCAATAAAAAACTTTATATAACTTTTCTTTTAATAGCTACTGCATCAAAATATTTTTAATGTTCAAATTTTGATAGTCATATAATTCACTGATGCAATTATAAAGGCCCTAAGCCCGTGATACACTATTTTCCTCTCTAATTATCTGATCAGCTCTAGCAAAATTTCAATTTTAAATTAAAGTGGAAAGAATTAAACTACAAATTGATGCAAAAACGTTTTAAGCTTATCCACGGCAAGAACCTTCAGAAAGAACAACACACTTTCAGCAACTGTATTGATGTCGCTAATTAACTGCAAGTGGCGAGCCAATCAAACCATATCTATTGTCCATTTTTTTGTTATGACTCTATGTAGTACAGCAAAGTTCGTTCGTTTAAATAAATAGATAGTATTACCTAATATCGTGGATGAGCTTCTGGGCGTGGGACGCGGCTATTCATCATTTCATTACAAAATCCTGATGAACTTTTCAAAACATTTCTGCGGGATTCTTTTTTAAAGAGTTCAATATCTGCTTTAACAAAATGAGTTACATTTTTCCTTTCCATCGAGAGAGAAGCACAAAGGATCTGCAATTTGAGAGAGAGCGAAAAGGTGTGCAATTTCTTAAAGGGGAATATTTTTCAAGCATTGGGGTTGACACGAACAACTTTCTGGCGATTAACAAATTAATCATTCATGGCGCACTTTACGAGCGTCGCACCTCCCCCCTCCTTTTCCCCCTCTGTCCTCAGAGAAGAACGAAACCTCCACTGGAACACGAAATCCACATTGCCCCCTTTTCATTATATTTTACGAGTTCGTTTCCGCCCCTACCTGTAACAATCGTTTGCTAGTTTAACTTCCATGAATAATTCAAACCCCTCAGACGGTATCTCGGTATGATTTAATAAACCTCCCCTTTCCTAAAATGAGATATTTTACTTTCGGGCCAAAATAAAACGCAGGCGATAGCTAGCATTGTGAAGTCTTTTCTCCTTAAGCAAACGATTTTATATTCGCACACCCTTTTTTCATTAGCTTCCGACCAGCTTTTTGAGAGCAGACGATTATTGTTTCGGGTGGGCACTCCGAAAGAGTGAAGTTTGGCAAACACTGAAGCCTCTTCGAGGGGTCGGCAAAAAATCTCGAGACATTTTTTGGGATCGATTGCTAAAAACCACTCGTCTGCAGGGCGCAGAGGTTTATTCATTCGCCCTTCTCACAGAGATTATCGAAGGGGAGAAAATGTGACATTGTTTTGACTCGATTTGAACTCTAAAGTATAAAAGAATTATTTTTTTTATCCAAGCTACTATTTACCATGAAAAGGATTTGACCAAAGGATTAATTCCATTTAATGTGGAGCATTGATGTGTTTTGATTGCCCAGCACTTTGAAAATTAATTTTTAAAAAACATCCATGTATAAAATATTATTTTATTTTTCTTGTTTTAAAGAATTTCAATCATCAAAACTCAATCGAAAAGTTGTGGTTTGGATTCATTTCCACGTTTTAGGTACAATGAATTATAAAATAAACCTTTTTTGGAATTTTATTAAATTTTATTTTCTCACGATTTCTGGTTAAGACTTCGATGACAGGTATTTAATAGCATTTCTAGAAGTTGTAAACTTTCATACAAAATATTGGCAAAATCACACCTGTGTTTGAGGATGGGGTGTTTTCTCTATTACTCTAAATATGTAAACTAAAGATGAACACGACTTTTTTTAAGTAGGTTGAATCTTAACGTTTCCTTTTTTATAATAAAGTGTTCAAGAACACTGGTTAATATCATTTAAAAACGCCTGATAGCTATGCATCCATCGAATGAGTTCATCAACGTGTGTTAAGACAATGAATTGCTTCAATCGAATATCGAACCGAATCACACCCCGATTTCGAACACCCCCATTGAAATAGGGCAAGAGACACCTCTGACTGAGAATTGACCCGCAGCTACACCCAAAAATTTCTTTAAGAATAAAAACTCGAGTACTCTTTCCACTCGCCCTGTTCTGCTTACTGTAAAGGAGAACACGGAGACTGATTAGCGGTGGCTACTTCTGCAGCTAAAATGAACTCGATTTATTTACTTTTCGGAACCTCCTTTTTCGTGTCTTGGCATCTCTGAGAGCTCGTGGAACGACAGCCAACAATTCCTGGAGAGGCGAATTATGTGAGAAACAATCGACGGATACATTTATGAAAGAACCGTTCCTTTATGCAATTAATTAACATTGCATTCACACTTACACACACACACACACACACACACACACACACATATATATATATATATATATATATATATATATATATATATATATACATTTTTATATGCATATATATATATGTGTGTGTGTGTGTTATTTGCTGATAAATGTGGAATTTTTTTCTGAAGTTATCAACTGAGTCTGTTTACTACATCAACAAATATAGTGAACTCAGTATCTAAAAATATAAAATGTGTTCAACTGTTGTGTTTTTAAAAAGTGTTTCAAAGCATAGTGCTTTTATTTCAATATTTGTTCAATATAGTATCTATGTATACATGACGCTTATGTGGATGCAAAATAGTTGAATTTGTCAATCGCACTTTGGCAGCACAACTACCTTGCGCGGTTTGATAAGATTTGAAGCGAACGCGTTTGAAAAATGAACGGATAAAATTTTTTCCGACGAGTACAAGTCGTGCCGAGTTGATTTTGAAACGAAATCGTCTAAAAAAGAAGACAGGACGAAGGAAAATTCTCACGAATCATGCATAAGAAGATGCAGTGGTTCCAAAGGGTCAGTTTTCGAGTGTACTTTTTAACTTACATTTTTTTAATTCTATTTTGGAATGGACTGTATCTTAATATAGCTGCTTTCACGCTTTTTTTTTTTGTAAATATCAATTTTTTAAACTTTGTTTCTGAGGTATAATTTGAAAAAATGGTGAGCAAAACACCATTTTTTAAAATTTGTTCCTAAATGTAGTATACCCCATTAAATAGTTCCTTAATGCGAAGTTGTTTGTGTTGACGAAGAACATTTCTAAGATTCAGTTTTCGAGTGTACTTTTTACCTCTCATTTTTTATTTCTTTCATTGTTTTATCCTATTTTGGAATGGACTGAATTGGAATGCAGCTGTTTTCCAGCTGTTTTTTTTTTTTTGGCAAATATCAATTTTTTTAACTCTGTTTTTGTGGTATAGTTCCCAAATTTGAAAAAATGACGAGCAAAGCACACGTATTTTTAAATACGGGTGCTTTTTTAAAGAATTGTTTCTTTGGCAGATGTATATAGTTCCAAAATGAGATTATTTGTGTTTGCAAAGAACTTTTCAGTTTTAGAATGTCCCTTTTGCTTCACCTTTTCTTCATGGCCTTCATTGTTTTATCATATTTTGGAATAAACTATTTGAATACATATTGTGCTAGACCAAAGTGGTTTAGTAGATTTGGGATTGTTTTCAAAGATCATTCCTATCCAGCAAACACGAAGTGGGTTCAATGAAATAAAACGTGCGACACCCCTTGTAGTCAACTGCAACTATAACTGATGATAAACACAGGAAAGTAAATGCATTTGTGGAGAAATGGGTACGGTTTACCACTGTTTAATGGGATATATGGAGATCTCAGAGTTAAGGAAAAAACCTGATGATTTTAAAAAATGATTTCAGTACCGTACTGATGGTACCAGGTCATCTCAAAATCCTGAAGGATACAATGTTAAAGATGGACAGTTTCATTCCAACTGTTTGTGAGTGTGGAAATGGGGAGAAAGACGCTTATTAACGACCCCAAAAGGAATGCTGATTTGACGGATCCGTCCATGTAAGCACGAGCAGTCAACTCCAACAAATCGTGTCGATACTACTACGTTCAGTGGTGGCGGGGTAGTCGGCTCTACACAAAAAGAAGACGTTTACCCACATCTTTTGTAAATAAGGATTTAGGTACAGTACTGATGGTGCCGGATCATCTCAAACATTGAAGGATATGATGTCGAAGATAGACAGTTATATTCCATCTGTTTGAGAGAGAGTGCTGATGGGGAGAAAGGCAGTCATTGACTACCCCGAAAGGAATGTTAGTTTGACTGTTCGGTCCCTGTGAGGTTGGACGCTACTTATTCAGCAGTCGACCCCAACAGATCCTGTCAATACAGCCACGTTTATTGGTGGCGGGGTGGTGGGCAGTGTACAAGAAGAGGAAAAAGTATCATCAGCGAGTAAGGAAGATGGATACTTCCATTCGAATTCGGAGGTAGGTGGGGAGGGTGCCGGAGAGACAGTGCCAGGACCTTGGCAATCCTCCCGGGAGTTCTAATAAAACCTTCCATCATTCCTCGACCCCTTCGTCTCTTTCGAATGAGACTGAAGTTCGGAGGGAATGTTTTTGAACCTTTTTTTTTGTGAGCTTCTCCAAATGAGCGAACGGCGGGAGAGGGGTTGGGTTTTTTTTTCTTTCACTTTGGACGAAAGAGGAACGGATTTTTTTTTTTTTGAATAACAGGTTGAAGAATTTCCCCGATATCTAAAGCCAAACTAACTCCACCCTTATCCACACACTGCCTCCCCCCTTTCGCACACAGTCGGATTGAGCGCTTCGCAGGACGGCGAAGAAAACTGATTATGAATTTCTTTCAACCGGTCCGGCAGAGCTCTTCAATTCTGATGACGGATTTCCATCGCTCATTTCATCCAACGAGCTATTTTTTTTATCATGTTGAGACCATGATATTGTGTTTCCTTGAAGTTTTTGGAACCTCAATATGAGTAGGCAACAAACTGGTGAAGTCTCAAAATGCGTAGACAACAAATTGCTTATTTATCCCTTTTTTATTTTGAAGCTGGCTTTCACTGTATAGCTTATGAATTATCTATGCATGTTTATGCTGTAACTATATGTTGGTGTAGTAATTCTCTAGAAAATCACTGTGTTATTATCTAACCCACGCAACATTAAAAAAAATAAACCAAACAAGTTAAAATATTGTTTGTTTAATCGATAAAGATTATTGGTTCAGGGATTATTTCAACCCATTAAAATAAGGTTGATTGAAAATAATGCAGAAGTTTGTGACATTTGGCAATTTATGCCAACTACAGTGACAACTTGATTTTGAATAACTTTATTGAATGCATTTTCTGAATTATTACGAATTGCCTTAACTAAATCCTTAACCAGTTTAGACTGGTTTGAAACAATCACGTGACTATCAGATGACGCAAGTGTCGGTATTTAGAAAAACGATGGATATTTTTTTATTTCTGATTATTTATCAGCTGCATTTATAATTTTTTATTCGAGTAGAGGGCGCCACAAAGAAGTTTGCGTGTTTATTTATTTTCATCGACCTAGGTTAAAAATGTAGATATTGGAGGTGGCTAGAATCGAACTCGCGATCTTACGGTTGTTAGCCAGCTAACATAACCACAAGACTAAATGTGATCCCTTAATCTTGAGGATGTCTTATAAAGCTTCAACCACATATATAATCGAAAATATAAGCAATATGAAATTATAACCATTCCGAATAGAAACCTCTATTTACATATTAACTTGAATGAAGCAAACATCAAAATAAGACGGCAGTAAAATAGAGAACACTTTTGTAAAAATTTCTTTGCCTACTGCTAGTATGTTCTCTCCTTCTTTTTAATTATTGGTTATGAATGTTCTCGATTAGCTTATTTTATATTTTTGTATATTTTTGCTAAAATTGGTGATGTTATTCTTTTTTAATATGTTTTGTTTTATTTCTGTATCTCATAGGCCTTAATTTCAGGGGGTTTTCCGATCACCTGGGTTCAACACTGTTGGATTAAAATTCAGATTCTTCAGAGAAAAAAATCCTTATTTTTAATCTCTGCCTGGGGCTGATCCTTGAAAAAGTCTTCAGGCCGGATTCTTATTTAATTTAATTTTGATTCTATTATTTTCCTTTTTAATTAATCCTTATTACGAATTTGTATATAAAACTAATATCTATAATTGTTTGAGCAACTAAATAATTTTCAAAACTATTTATAAAGGCGGTGCATTTCCCATTTTGAAATTAATATTGAACAAAATACACCAACAGCCACGAGACCAAAATGAATCAATATCATAATGAAACAAAAATACAAGTAATACAAAAAAAATGCATCGTGATCATCAAGATTTACTACCCAACAACTTCTTGTGTGAACTCGTAAACATGACTAGTTTGTTCGTCATAAAAAAGATTCATTTTATCAGTGTGATAAATGCCGTGTGGCTATATATTTCGATCATCGCATGTACTGTCATATTGTGTAAATATATTAAACTAAGTTAAATTTCTATGATTATTTTAAACTAGTGAAAATGGGTGATCATCTGGTCCATTGAGACTATATTAATTATATTTGTTTTCAGATATAACTTCATCCCTTGATTTCCTTAAAATATTTGATATTTAAAGTCTTGTTATTTTAATTCTCTTCCAAATATTTTTTAACACAGGAGTCTCTCTAATGGAGACAAATGCATAGGGCGATGGTGCTGTTATATATATAAATTAAATCACGCTAATTTGTGGCTTCATTTTATTATCTATTTTGTGAATCGCACAAGTATTAAATTTTCTTCCTAAGATTTCAAAACAAGGGAAAAAATCGAGCTGTCAAATATTTGATAAAAACGATTTGTATTTCAGAATGACGATGTAGTCTACTGGTAAATTAGATTTAAAAAATAAAAAATTGCTAAAATTTGCATGATTATTAAATTAGCTTACTAAAAATGATATTTCTTATTATCACGAAAAAATGGGAAAGTTATTTTTATAAGAAAATATTTTTGCAAGTTATAGTGGTAAAACGCTCAAATTCTACTGAATTCATTGGTATATACTCAACATACATAAAACCAAACCCAACAACCAGGGTAAGCATTTTACAGGTGACAAATTTCGTCTCAATGTCAGATGAACTTTCGTAGTTATTATTAAATTAGACGTGGAATAAAATAAAATCATACATTTATCATTATATACATTTTAAACTATTTTGCTTTCTATTGTTTTTTATTTTTATTCTGGAAAATTTCTATTTTTATACAAAAAAAACAAACAAATATAGGGCTAGAGTTATTCGAGTTTTCCTAAAACACACGCACGCATAGACATACACACTCATATATAAATATACATATATATGAGGGTGTATTTCTATATATATATATATATTATGTATATATATATAGTATGTATGTATATATATATATATTTTGATGGTGAGCTGTTCCTACACAATAATGGCTCGTTTTTATGAACAAATATTTTAATAAAAACAGGGGACGTTCAAAACAAGTAGGGACAATGAAAAACAATTAAAGGGGGTAGACATTGAAGACAAAGCATCGTTGGGCATAAGCCCTTCTGGATTTTTTCAGCACATCGTTCGTAACTGCTCTCTCTCTGCTTCTACTGGCGCCCAAAGTTCGCAGTTGCAGTTAGGAGTTACAGGAAGAAGTTGAAGTGTTTGAGCGTGAGGCTAGCTGGGGGTTGCTCTGGTTGAGCATAACAGCTCGGTCATCCTGCAAATGCACGCCCTCGTGCAAATGCAGTAACAGGAGGGTCGTCTGTGAGAGAACCTGGAACGAGAGAAAAAAAAAAGAGAAAAAATCGAAAGCAAATGTAACAATCGACAGACTTCCAATTTTCGTCGTTAGTCTTTCGTCGAGTCGATAATGCATCGTTGGTGCACACAGACACCTATTTCTCGTACAAAGTTATCCTCAGTTTCGTCTTAACCTGTCGTTGCCGAAGCTGTAAAAAAAAAAGCCAGTTCGTCTTGTCACGTCATTGGCGAAGCTGTAAAAAAATCAGTTCGTGAAAACAGTCATTTTTTAGGAATTTAGTTGTTTATTGGCCACTTTTTCATGCAGTCAACAGCTGTAGATGTTAAATTTGGTCCGTCGTGTTGGCCGACCTTCTCGACGTCGTATTTGTCATTTGCTTAACTGATTTGATGTGATAAGGTCTGTAAAACTTTGGACGTAATTTGAGACCTGTGCCGAACTGAGTTCGACATATAGAAACCAGATCATCTTTTTGATAAGAAGTTGGTTTCTTACGTTTTTTTTTTATCATAGTTAGATTTACTTGTAGCTTGAATCTTTTGAATGTTGTTTTTTGCTTCCTCATGGATTTTGTCGCGATCATGCATTAGTGTTGCTGTGTATTCGTCATTTAAAATTTGAATTAATTTGGCGTCTTCTTTAGTTTTCATTTTCGTACCAGGTAGCAATTCAAAAGGGGAATAATTGGTTGTGCAGCTAAATGTACTGTTTAAAATTCTTTGGAGATTAGGAACGTGTTTAAACTATTTTTGAGGATCTTCTATGGAAAGTTTGGACAAAGCATCGTTGGGCATAAGCCCTTCTGGATTGTTTCAGCACATCGTTCGTAACTGCTCTCTCTCTCTCTGCTTCTACTGGCGCCCAAAGTTCGCTGTTGCAGTTAGGAGTTACAGGAAGAAGTTGAAGTGTTTGAGCGTGAGGCTAGCTGGGGGTTGCTCTGGTTGAGCATAACAGCTCGGTCATCCTGCAAATGCACG
>JAPMOQ010009725.1:250824-274371 GCA_026543055.1 Argiope trifasciata
TATTATTTTTTAGGTTAATGTTTCTGTCTTAATTGATTTAAGTCATTAACCAGTTTAAACCAGTTTGATAGAAACACTAGACCTCTCTCTCTCTGTAAATATATATGTGTGTGTGTGTGTAATATAAGCGAAAGGAAATAAAAATTACAACAAATAGAAAAAGAAAAACAATCCGGCCTGAAGATTTTTTCAAGGATCATCCTCAGGCAAGGATTCAAAGTAAGGGATTTTTTTCTGTGAGAAATTGGGCGATGTCCAACAGTATTGACTCTTAGTGACCCGAAATTTAAAACCAATTGAACAGTAAATGCACAAAACAAAACAACATTAAAACATCACCCAATAAAGCAAAACTCTATGTAATAAACCTACATAAGAATATTCAACCTATAATTAAAAATATCCAACTCAATAATTAAAGAAAAGGAAATAACACACCAGCAACAGGCGAAGAAATTTTAACCATAGTATCCTATCTGCTGATCGATTTAAATACTGTGAAAAAATCATAAAAGGAGGCTTTGAGTGCCATCTATTGAGTTAGTAGCCTTAAGTCTGTTTTATTTTTAAGATAAAGAATTAATATTTCATCATTTCTTTTTTAATTAAAATAAAAATATTTCAATAGTTTTTGGAAAAATCATTACCCTCTAAATTTCTTAATAAAATTATCTGTTGTTTTTATAAATGGAATTTTGTTATTACAAATTGTTTCAATTTTAATTCTACTCATTAATATAATTAAATACCAAAAATCCCAAGTTGGGAGAACATTAAAGACTCGCTTAGAAATCGTTTGGCAGACGATTCTAATTCAGCGAGCATTCTGTTTAAAGTAACATCTTGCAACCCTAATGCAAGTTATTTGTCGTCTACTAATCTGTACAGCAGAAGTCACACTAATGTAAGGCCGCGGTAGCCTGTCCTCGTATCGGTCAAAGACTACCGAGTTGGCTCATGGCAGTGGGGCGTGTTAAATAGGTCGTAACTGCAAAGTCCTCCCACAACAAATGGTACCTCTGGAGGTACTGAGTCGGTCTCTGATTGGGATCTGAATTCTGACTGTCGGATGAACAAATGAGTTCGAGCCAAAAAAGGGTTGTGTCGTGTGTGATGGAGCGAAGTCGTCCTTTCACCTCAACGGTGCCCGTTAACAGCGAAAGACGCACACCTCTGCCTTCATTAGAAAGAGCTCTGTTCGTTCGGGCTTGGTATGACCAAGTGGCATCAGACCCGCTACCACATTAATGTTACTTTAGTTTCAATTAACGTACAACTAAAACATTTACTACTACACAGTGTGAAATGAATTTATTTGTTGTAAATAAAGAGTTTCAGTTGCTAGTGCTTAGTTTTATTGTTTTTCCAATGATCACGAGTCATTGTTTTAAGGTACTTCTGTACTTCATTAAACATTTCTTTAAGAAAAATGGCATTCGAATCCATGAAGGTTCGCCCTTTCTGAGCAAGACAGACTGATGCGTTTCATTCAAAATTTGACAGGAATATACCAATTCGGTGGTTAATCCATATACCATGTGTCATTTGCTTAGCTCAAAGCATTTTTGAGTTATCGTATCTTGAAACACATGCTTTGCGAGTCAGGGACATTTGAAAAGTGAAAATTCCTCCATTTCTTGAGTTTTTAGACAATGACAATCCTTACTCTATACTTCGTGGGCATGAAATTAAAAAGAAAGTGTGTGTGTCTGCGAAATCCCCACAAGTCAGTCGCATTGACAGGTATGAAATTCGATACATGGCTGCCAGTGCGTGTGATTGACTGCAGGTCGAAATCAGTATTTTAAAATGTGAAATATAAAACTTTTTCTTAATATTTTGTGCTGTTTGGGATGATCTTTTGATGTGTTTTCCCTTAGTTTAGTTATATTAACGTTCCCGTTATAAAGCAACACAAAGTTTTTTGATGAATCTTTGTCAGAAAAATTATGAAGATCGTCCCATTCAGCACTTCTCAGCGAGAAGTAACGAAAGATACCCTTCTCAATTTCTTCTATTCTATCAATTAAATATTGAGGATATTCTTTCTCGAAGTATAATAGTATGCAACATTCAATTTCTGAAAGTTATTTTATTGTATCATTGTTAGAACCGAACATATGGGCAACGTCAGATTCCTGCGCTTCTCGGCGAGAAGCAGCCGAGAATACCCCTTTTCAATATTGGCTCTATCTCCTGATCTAAGAATCCGATTTTGATGATTTTTTTTCTGTAAGAATAATAGTATACATCTTTCTCCTTCTGCAAGTCTTTTTGGTGTATCTTTGTTAGAACTCAAATTATGAAGAACGTCAGATTCAGTACTTCTCAGAGAGAAGTAACGAAATAAAACATTGTCACTTTCTCCAATTTTATCTATAATCTTTCTATAATCCATCTATAATCTTTGGGGACTGATCTCGTCATTTTGAGCGATGGTCAAATGACGAGGACATACCTGAAGTGACTCAGCTCCCCAAAAGCGGGAGGACATTTGGCCCGACAGACTTAACGTGCGAGAAACCTCCTTACATGACGGCCCTTCGGTGGAATCGGGTCTCGAACCTGAAACTCACCTGTTCCGAAGCCGAGGCCTTACCACCAGGCCACCGCGACCTCCATGTGTTTTTCCATGGAACAGTTTCTACTAATTGTAGTAAAACCAGTGTATTATCGGGAAAAAATAAATTAGTATCCTAAAAAATTATGCCTTTGCACTTCTGGTGGAAGTGTAAGCAATAAGCTGACCATGTTGCACCGCAGTCGGATGAACAGTTTAGGAAGGCATAAGCAACATACAGACAAACATCCATTTTTATTTATATAAGATGATTCACCAAATGATATAAGAGCGAAAAACCAAAATGTTACCAACAGTATTCATATATATATATGTTTGGGTAAAAGTAATCAATTCGATGATATAAAATTTACCGGTGATTATACATAATCACCACTGAATTTGACAAATAGGATAAATTATTTTATTTTTATCAAATTTACCGGTTAGTTTATAAAATCCCCAACTCGTAATATGAATTTTGTAAACTTACCGGTAAATTTGATAAATAGGAAATAATTTATTATATTTACCAAATTTAATAATTTATCATATTTACCATAATCACCAGTAAATTTTATATAACCTCCGAATTTATCACTTTTCTTAATTTATTTCTCGAATTAATTTTTTCACTTCGTCATGAGGTATCTTCCAGCAGAATGAATCGGATTGGATCTTGTAAAATCTCTAATAAAGATCTTATTCCTCACCCCTCGTACAAAATCACGAGTCTCGGGTGACAAGGAGAACGTCTTAATAGTAATAAGAACAAAATATTAACTTATCGTGTGAAATCTACATTCTTATTGAATCTGTCGTATGATCCTTGGTGAGAATTTTGGCTATAAATCCTAGACGTTTATCAATAAATACC
Source organism: Argiope trifasciata (assembly GCA_026543055.1). Taxonomy (NCBI): domain Eukaryota; kingdom Metazoa; phylum Arthropoda; class Arachnida; order Araneae; family Araneidae; genus Argiope; species Argiope trifasciata. The sequence goes on from JAPMOQ010009725.1 coordinate 254,262, forward strand.
CATTTACTGCATTCGTTATTTATACTACTTTAATTGTTGTTGTCTATTGCCACTCGGTCATACCAAGCCCGAATGAGCAGAGCGCTTTCAAATGAAGGCAGAGGTGTGCGCCATTCGCTAAGCACAAGCACCGTTCACGTGAAAGGACGACTTTGCTCGAACACGCATGACACAACCTTTTGAGGGGGCGGTCGAACTCATTCCTATACTCATTCATCCATCAGCAAGTCAGAATTTAGATCCAAATCAAATAGCGACTCATCTCTCATTCATTACCTCCAGGGTTATCGATTTGTTATGGGAACTTGGAGGACTTTGCAGTCACGACCTATTTAACGTTCCCCAACTGCCATGAGCCAAGACGGCGATCTTTGGACGGGACGAGGACAGAACTCGGGACATTTCGGTTACGAGACGGACGCTCTACCAACCAGGCTACCGCGGCCCCAGACTACTTTCCTACCAATCCAAATCAAACTTATATATAAAAATACAGTTGTAATCAAAAAATCACTTACGAAATAGAATCTATAGAAACCTTTCCATTTTTAGCTGCCATCATTACAACAGACGAAACCACACTGACAGACAAAATTTGATAGACTATTTCACTGCATATATTAAACTTTTGAGACGAATTTTATCCTTTCTTTTCCTCTTTACTCAAAGACGAACAGAAAGACTTTCTCTCGATGGATTTTGTTCAAAATCTGATCGAAATCTACAAGTTGGAGGAAAAGATCATATGCCAAATGCCATCCTTTCAAGGGTGACATTCAAGGTCATTTGAAAGGCAGCTCTCAAATGTTGTATATTGTAATGTTGTATATAAAAAATGCATATTGTAAAATATTGTATACACAACCAAAATATGTATATTTTTTTCTGAACTCGGTAGGCTCTGAAATTTGAAGATTTGTCAAAATCTCCGATTTTTTTTTTTTGATGATTTTAGCATTACCTCTACCATTCTTATATGAGAACGGAATAAAGATAAGCTCTTTCAGAAACTCCTTTTTACTTTTTCCTACGTGAGGTGTACAAAGGGAAAGTAACGTAAATGTCTCAAATTTTGATATAACTCCCCATTTCAGATGTTACAGTATTCGATAAAGACATTTTTAGAATTATAATTGCTCACATATCTTCCAATTCTGTCCGTGATACGATAACGTAAACATTTTTTGAGACAAACCAATGACTGCCACACGGCTTTTGATTTCCTACATATTTAGAAGAAACATTATTCATGAAAAATCTTGATATCCATGTACGACAACAACTACAAAATTTTAAAAGTTAGAGTGGTATAGCATTTGATACGGAGTTTTCCCGTATCAAATTTTGATCAAATATCTACAGTGGAAACTTTATAAGCCAGATAACATCTTCAAGATTGAGTGGTCAGTCTCTTTTTCGTTTTCATTTTTAAAATCTTTATAATTATGTAAATACCGTAAGACATTTTCTACTTCAGTGTTTCTTTGTTCTCCGCTATTTTTCAATGCCACATATAGAGCAGATATAAAAACAAAAACGTATACTGCTTTGCTACTTTGGCGACAACTGCTATGAAGACAATTTAAAAACATTCTAGTAAATACCTGAAAAATGGTAATTAAACTTTGAATAACGGTATTAAAATATTTCCAAAATGGTTCAAAGTAATTGTAATCGGTATTCCGGTAGAATATTTCAATTCCCTACCTTATTTCATGTATGGAGCAAAACCGAGCAAACATCCCTCGTCTTGAAATAAATCGATTTCTCGTCGGATGGTTTTGGATATATCTATGATGGCGATCTCTGGACATATAGTGGAGACAATTGTAAAAATTCCTAGTAAATTCCTGTTGTAGTAACTCATGGCACTTTACAAGCTCTCTGACCGATAGTCAGAGATTTTAAGTCCAAGCGTACTTTGCTTTTCAGTAGCGCCGTATAGGGCAAAGAACACGACTTTGCTACTTCATGCTTCACATTCGCTTGCAAAACCCCTTTTAATAGGAGGGCACATTCACTCTACTCATAGATAGAACACAGAATAACAAACACGCCTGAACCGGGACTTGATCCTCGGATGCTCAGATCATGGCGAAGACACGCCAAGAAGCCGGCAGTAAATACCTAAAAAACGATATATAAACTTGCGACTGGAATTACAAAATTCTGAAAATGGCTGAAAATACCGGCATTTGGTGTACCGGTAGGGCCACGGTGGCCTGGTGGTGAGGTATCGGCCTCGGAACTGGAGAGCTTCAGGTTCGATTCCACCGAAGAACCATCGTGTGAGGGGGTGTCTTGCACCTTAAATCTGTCAGGCCATACGTCCTCTCGTTGGAGTGGTGTGGTGGAGAGAGGGGGTGCCAGTTCCTGGTGGTGAAATCCCGGCTCTTGAGCCGTCGGTTGCAGGTTCGAAACCCGATTCGAACACGTGAAACACGTGAAATCGAACACGTGAAATCTGTCAGGCCAAACGTCCTTCCGTTGGTGTGGAGAAAGGGGGTGCCAGCTCAGAGGTCTTCCTCGTCATCTGACAGCAGTTCAAAAAGACGTGGTCCGTCCCAAAACAGCCCTAGTGTTGCTTTACAACGAGACGTTAATATAACGAAACGAAACTTTAGTATGTCTTTTCCAAAATGTTTTGGCTATGAATTAGACGGGTGGAATGTGGATGAAATTTATTTCAACCAAATTTGTAGAATTGTAATAGTAAACGAGACTAGTTACCGCTGGGTGGAAAAAACTATTCCCGCTGGGGTTAATAAAACTTTTAAGAAAAGAAGTTTAAATGTTTTGAATCTTTTTATAGAAACATTAAAAGGACATAATGCACGAGAAACAACAATAGGACAAACATTTAAGGAAAATTACAATCTTCAGGGCAAACATCCGGCTTAATCTATGACTCAAAAGCAAAGACTGAAATTTTATAAAGCTTCCGCGAGGTGGCTAGGCGAAAAAGTTGTCCTAAAAAGTTGGGACTTTAATATAACTAAACGAAACTAAACTCGGTGTACCGGTACTGCAATCCCTAAACAAGAACATGTGAGAAACTTTCGGAGAGACCATCCTCTTTGCCTTGCACGGAGCAAATAATAACAGCTATACTTGGTTAACTTCGAATTGTGCATCGATATTACTAACCACGAGCCCCATGCAGTTTGGTTTCTTGTTTATTCTTTCTTATCCAGCAGACTATCCGCTAAGGTCACAGTTAGGGTGCTTACTAAGCACATCGTCGCAATCTGGGTGTTGCCACAACAAAAAGAACATACCTAAATCATTTTTAGAGTTCTTAATATCACGCTGCAGTCGTCCTCGGGAAAGATAAGTAGTCGAGAGAGGCATCTTTTTGGACGTGTCTCCAAAGCGAAATTCCATTTGCCCGCCTTCCTCGTCCCTTGTTCTTTTCGTTCGAGACTTCTGACCTCCCCTCCCCCCACCCCGACTCTACTATCAGAAAGCTCAAAAAACTCTCCCTGAAGCAATTTCGGACAGCACGTGACCACCGCCTAGAGGGATATGTTCGCAGACGATAAAAAAAGTTCGAGATCATCTTCTTCTGGGCCATTTATAATCCCCCAACGACCCCAAGAGAAGACCAAACGATATATATATATATATTAATGGAACAACTGCGAAGAATATTAGAGGGACGCCAAACGACTTCAGAACAAACAAAATTCATCCCTCAGTGTCGCTCTGATCCCTCCCCCTGCTTACAAACAGGAATGTTGTGGACCAAAAGATTAAAAAACAAAAGTTCTGGAATATTGGAGCATGCATTCCATAACCTCTGGAACAAATAAAAGCGCTCAAAAACAATGTTCCTTCTCTCCCTTCTCCGAATAAGAAGCGGGGCATCATTCTTCACGACAGACGATAATAAAGGAAAAAAGAAAACGGATGGAGAGGGGGGGGGGTTGACATCAGGATGGAAGACCCTTTGATATTCTAAATTGTGGGGAACACTTTATTCCATCCACGTGACCTTGTTCATGTGGTGCGTGTTCCAGCGCACAAGTGTTCGGGTGGCTTAACGTGAGAAACAAATGACATGAGTTGGTTCCAGAGAATGTTTTAGAAGACCCGCTCCCTTCCCTTAAAAAGTGAAGTATTGCTAGCGAGAAAGAATGCAAAAAAAAATCTTTATGACTTTGCATGTTTTGAATTCTAAAGATTCGTGGGCCGGTGGGATTTAATATTTTTTCAATGCGTTGACTTCCAATTACCAAATGACTCGTAAATTGCGTTCTTTTCTAGGAGGCCAACTTAAATATTTGGCCCAGTTAACCACAAACCATGCATTTTCCCAGGACTAATTTAAAAGATTCATTTTGAGAAACTGCAGTTGTAGATGTGGTAATGATTATGACGACATTCACCACTACATTTTCCATTGCCCTGTTCTTCGTCATCTCAGAAAATTTATTAAACCTAAGCAACATATCTATCAAATCTTGTCAAATAATAAATTAGAAGCCCAATATATTTTGGATTTCCAGTATCTCAACGAAAGCAGAGTTTTCCAAACGGAATAATAATTTATCCTAATATCGCCTATCTGCCTCCAAATTTTTCTTTTTTTGTGGCAAAAGTAAAAGTGCTCTTTCTCGGTTATACCTTGTGATAGATCAATTTTTCAAGTGTAAAGGTTTTTTACCAGTTTCAAACTTTAAATGGACTTTATTATTTGCCTTTCTTCAAAGTATGCGCAAAGAAATTCAAGCACTGATAAAAGTGGACAATATTCTGTATGAAAAAATTACAAAAAAAACTCTCTATCTAGCTTTTTGTTCCGAATGTGCAAGGGAAAATTATGTTTGAATAGCGAGTCTTTTGATGGCTTTTTAAATTCTAATTTTTTAAATTGTAATTGCAAGCTTTTCACCGGTGTAACGTCACTTTGGACACACACATAATCATCATCGGAATACGGGAGAACTCGTAGATTGCTATCTTTATCAGGACATCAACTAAGAGTTATCTTTTTCTGTGTTTACTTGCCATTTTCCCGAATAAACTCATCGTATATCAGTATTCACATCGATAAATGACTTCTGGGAAAGGAATATAAAATCAATGCTGACTTGCACGAACAGAAAATGTATTAAAAAACGGACAAAAAAATAATTACAAAAAGGAGTTCAAATGAGTTAGGGTCATTTTAGGCCAGATTTTTCAAAACTGTCGTGTCATTCAAGGTGTTAAATCGTGGATTAATATTTTAATATTTTTTTACTTATTATTATATTATGCGGATTGATATTTTTTTAAACCACATTCTAGAATTTAATTTTAAGAAGTAAAAAATAATCAACAAATAATTTTTTTTTTGCTTTTTTATTTATGAATACAACAGAACACACTTTGATCTAAACAGATTAAATAAGAAAGCCAACTATGCATTGTGATGACTGTTTTTATACTGTGATTGGATCGGAAATTTAATACAGGTCTATAATCTAAAACAATGCTTCAGATCTACGAGACTACATACCAAATTTCATTTTTATACATCGCTGCAATTTTGAATTATCTTATTTACGTGCATGAAATACAATTGCAGTGTTTGCTGCAAAAAGGATGTAGCTCCAATTTGGAATAATTAAGTGTTACATGCACTGACACATGGTAAAAAAAAATTCTTGTTCATTTGGTGCTAAAAAAACACGAGAACTAAAATGTTCGATCTTAGTTCTCGTGTTACTGAAGGGATGGAGCTGTCTGTCTCATTGGAATTAAGAATTTTCAGACGCTTTTTTACCGCTTCCTACAAATTGAAGATACCTTCTTTTTTCATGTTTTTACGGCTTCCTACCAATTGAAGCTACCTTCTTTTTTCAAGTGTTTACGGCTTCCTACCAATTGAAGCTACCTTCTTTTTTCAATTTTTTACGGCTTCCTACAAACTTGAAAAATTGAAGCTACTTCCATTTTGCAACCGACCCTTCGCTTGTTATTCGGCGGGATTTCAATTTTTTTTTCTTCCAGTGGCTGACAAATAGTCAAGTGCATCAAATGCATTATCGGACAAAGGAAAGTTCAGAGCTGTGTATTCGAGATCCGTATGCTATGCGAAAAAGCAAAATCTGAAGTTCATTCCTTGCTTAGCGTGAAGTCCTCGATTATTGAATTCTTCAAGAAAAAATTTCAGAGATTCATCATTCCACTGCTGGCGATATCTGCTTTCTGATTTCCATATTCAATCGGTAAAAGCATATTTGAGGATGCCCTTTTTGGCGAAATTGGCGTTTCCTGTTTGGCGCCATGGCTGTTCGAGCGGTATACCGTGCAAACAGGAATGGCGGCCCAAATATAATGAAATTTGTTTGAACGCGATCACAACTTGGCGAGAATCAAGGGGCACTCTCAGATACAGGGTAGCCATTCAGTCTTCTAAATTTTTTGTGCCAAATATAAATCAGTTTATGTACAGATGGATCTTTGCTGGACTTCCGAAGAAATACAGAGTAACAGTCGATACACTCTGTTCATAGCACATGTAACATATAAAAAAGAAAGCGTTCTGTTCATGTAGCACACAGAAAGGGAGGGACACCGTTTTCTCGAAAACACACAACCACTTTTGCCAAAATTATTCGAATACTAAAAGATAGGAATGAAAAAAGTCCTTTTTGCAGTGGTATATCGTATGTTTTTAATCTATTGTTATTTATCCGAAATAAATTCTTTTAGCCAGCGCCCTGGCTCCGGGGTCGCTTGTCTCCCCCGTGATCTAAGTGTCCCGGTTCGGGCAGGGTTGTTATTCTGTGTTCTTTCTGTGAGTAGTGTGAATGTGCCCCTTGTAAAAAGGGGTTGTGCAAGAGAATGTGAAGCATGAAAGTATCTAAGCCATACTTTTGGCACTACTGAAAAACAGGGGATGCTCATTTCGGCTTAAAATCGCTGACAGCGATCAGGGACTTGTCAGTGACAAGCGCCATTGGAAACAACAACAAATTCTTTAAACTTGCTCCTTTTTTTTTTCAAATAATTTTGTGTCGATTAACTAGCAGCGAATTCTGACTGAAAAAGCTGTCAAGCATTTCACACTCTCCGTTAAAGCTGTAGGTCGAATTCACACGTTTCCGATATCTCTTTCAAATCGCTGGCACCCAAACTCACTTTCTGTAGATGACTCTATATTTATTAGAATTGCCTGAATGTCCAACATTTTAAATTTCAACTAGCGTACATCATCCTTCTAGAACATACGTTTTTGAGTTCTACGTTTGCCTGAGACAGACAGATTCTTTTTAAATAAGGTGTATTTTAAAACAATTAATTTAAGAAAATTGGGAAGTAAATTTTTCAATAATTTCATTGCTTGTGCTTTGCAAAACCTCGAGAAGAAAAATGTTGATATCGATGGAAGAAAGGAAACTAAATTTTTTTATTAGACAAGACCGATTTGATAATCAATTAAAAACCGGGACATTTCAGTTGTTAATTGGAACTTGAGAAATAAAATTAAAGCATCTAATTTTTCTTTTCATTGAAAAATTTGGAGGAAAGTTGCGAATCTAACTTTCAGTGTTAAGCATATTGCCACGTTAATACCTCTAAACTGTAATTGAAATATCTAATTTCATTTTAAAGCCACAATACGTAATGAAAGTGTTTATTAATATTTTTGTCTAATTCTAAACTTCTTAAGAGACAGCTGATTCATTTCCAGCCAGCCATCCACATGTGAAACTAAGAATGAGATTCGTTACAAAAGACGTTTAGAGACGCTCCAATAGCGGTGGTCTTAGACAAGGTGTGAAGATTTATGCCTTTCAATCAACATGCTACGTTTCCGGTCCCAAAAGACCGTAGCTTTGATGATATTGAAAAGTTCCCGTCACCTTTTTGACGGCTTTAAAATTTGCAGTAATATGAAGAAGTGCTGCTCGCTTAAGAATGTCTCATTATCTCAAGGTCTTTTCCCTAGCCATGAACCAGAATTTTGTTGTCTTTCTGTATAGCTGATATTCACGGTATACTCCCAAAATGGCCATACTTGAAAATCAATCCAAATTGCATACATTTGGAATACGTTACGTCCCATCTGTACTGTACCGCTTTTATCGCCATGATCAAAATCATTTAAATCTAGATAATTTAGCGACGGAAACTTAACGGTTTTGCCAAACGCCTGTCGTCCTTACTGCATCCGATTGCGTTCCAAGGAAAAAAATTTAAAAATTGGATTTTTAAACAATTATTTAAAATTATGGTTTCTGGATGTACTGCCCTTTATAAAACAAATTACTAAGAATACGACAAAATTATTTGGGAACATAATATATTTTGAGAATAAGGAGAATTTATTGCAAATTTTAGTGAAATTTAAGCAAAATGGTTCTCACTTTACACAAAATTGCAAAGCAGAAATCCTATTGTTCTTTGTACGCAATTTATAGAATAGGAAGATGAATGAAATGAACCAACATCTAAGAAAAACCTTCAGATGCAAGGAAGTTGTGAGTAAAAATATAAGTATATATGTATTTTTTTCAATAAACTTACGCCTTAATTTTTCTAAAAACACCTATAAAGGAAAAAGTATTCTACCAACATTAAAAATTTTGGTTCATTCCATTGTCCAAATCATTTAAAATACACGCTGAAATGTTTATGTCAATACCTCTATTAGTTTTTGGGATATCATGTTAATGGTGGAGAATTTTCATGAAAATTAAAGTTTTGTGAAAACTGAAGACAGCATTTAGCTGAAAAATATATTTTGCTTAAAATTCCTCTGGATGATAGGCGAGACCTTCCTTTTCCCAGAAAAAAGAACCTGTTTTGGAAAGAGAAAATTCTGAACTACAAGAAATAACAAAAAAATTCGCCAATGTGGTTGATAACCAGTTTTTTTAACGTAATCGGATACCTTAAGCGTTACCACTCAATCGCCTTACGCTAACTGGTTACAAAGTTTCAGTTCACTCAGGTTCAGCTCATCTGAGTTCAGATGGACTTGTTGCTATTGGTGATAGCTAGGATCGAACTCGGGACCTTATGTTTCGTTGCCAGCTAAGTTGAGCACAAGGCTAGAAGCGATCACTCAATCTTGAGGATGGCTTAGAATGAGCGATATCTTGCTGCTCTTGGGGGGGGGAGATCTTATTGGCTGTCGAGTTTTTTATGTGTCTTGTCCATTTTTTTATTGACTGATTATTTATCGCCCTTTTTTATTTGATTGTTTATTTATCAGCTTGTTTTTTTTAATTTATTTTTTATTAGAGGGCGCCATGACAGCTGCATGAAGGCTGTGTGTTTATTTTTATTTTCATCGTCCTAGTCACCAGTGTTACTCTTGGCGACAGCTGGGTTTGTAGCCAGATAGTATGACCACAAGGTAAAAGAGATCACTCAATCTTGAGAATGTTATCTGGCTTATAAAGCTTCCACTACAATTCTAATGTTTTGTTGTGATGTACGCTGACTGTTGATTCTAATGCCATCTACCCGTTTTTATTGAATGGTTATTTTTTATTCGTCTTGTTATCCGGCTTATAACACTTCCATTACAAACTTTATAGTATTAACTTATTTTGTAATCAATTGCTTTTCAAACACATAAACAGATGGTGTTACTCATATGGTATAGTTCAGTTTAGTTATATTAACGTCCCGTTTAAAGCAACACAAGGACTATTGGGGACGTACCTCCTCATTTTGAACCACGGTCAGATGACGAGGGAGACACCAGGGTTTGTACCCTCCTCTCCACACCACACCAGTGGGATGACGTTTGGGTCTGACAGATTTAAGGTGCAACAGACCTTCTCACAAGATGGTTCTTCGGTGGAATCGGGTTTCGAACCTGCAACCGACGGCTCAAGAGCCGGGATTTCACCACCAGGAACTGCCACCCCCTCTCTCCACCACACCACTCCAACGAGAGGACGTATGGCCTGACAGATTTAAGGTGCAAGAGACCCCCTCAAATGACGGTTCTTCGGTGGAATCGAGTCTCGAACCTAAAACTCTCCAGTTCCGAAGCCGATACCACCAGGCCACTGCGGCCCCTTACTCATATGGAACACAACCCTTAATTATATTAGTCATTGTGTCAATAATTAAATTTTAGATATACGGAAATAATGAATCAACATTGAAAATAAACAAATGTACAAAATTTTTGAATGCTAGTGTATGAGAAAATGAGTAAAAATTGATTATAAAAGTTTATCTTTGCACATTTGAAACAAATTAAGTTAAAGCTTATAAAAACTTATGTATTTTAGCACTGAAAAGAATTTGTATTTTAGAAACGTATTAAAAAGCTGCCACAATATTCCATGTTTATCTAACATATTATGGCTGAATTGTAAGATGAAGTACTGTACCATTTCGTTGAAATCTTCTGTCAAAAGGATATTTCACAAAAGGACCCCCAACGCTTTCTAGATGAAGCCGAGATGGTGCCACGGCATCTGTTGATTTAATGAAACAGCGCCAGAAGATAAATGAAATGGGGGAATTGGCGTCCTTTGGTCATAAGGAACAATGCTAGAAACTAAGTTATATTGGTGTGAGCTAAAGCAAAGTGACCTGGTTTCCAATGACGATATGAAAGAGTGAAGATTATTCGATATCTATCGAAAGAATCTTTGATATTCTGCTTTTCATATTAAACATGGCAAAATAATTTTCAGGTACACTCGATTTGCATCGTAAAATTATATTGCAAAATCAATTTTCACATTAAAATATTTTTTAAAATGCAAAATTAGCTTCTTTTTATTCTTTCAATGATTTTTACTTCAGTTAAAGGTTTCTTTTCCACGAAATTAAGTATTGCCTTTTCTTTTTCTTTTCAGTGTTGCACATTGCCTCTGTTTTCCTCTCTATCTGTCAAATGTCTTCAGGTAAGTCGTTCTTCTTTTCCGATATGATCCACATTTTCGTGATTTTACTTAAAAAACTCTTTAATGTTCGGCCTTTCGCAAGCTTTTAAGTTTCGACCACTTAAATTCTACCATCAAACGTGGCAAATTACCACTTTAAAAAATCCTTTGGCGAGAATTTCATGATCCTAAATCAGACTCAGTTTATATCTCTGTGTAAAATTCCGTGTCGATAGAATAGATAATTATTAAAAACACTGAACCATGGAAATGTATCCAATTACTATGCAATGGTTATCGATATCTATACAAGAAAGTTTGGATCAGCATTTCTTTCGGCTCTGTTTAAACCGAATAACATGTAGTATTCGTTTAAGAATGGATCTTGCGAGATTCCATAAGTTCAGAGATCCAAAATGGACAAACCGAACCTATCCAAAGCTGTACTGTAGGCATAAGTTCAGAGGCGCCAGATTTTGGACCAACGGAGTTCAAAAACTTCTTAACTTAAATCCCTAGAGAACGAATGCTGGGCTTGTCTTTTTAACATTTTACAAATATCTTAATTTGGATAGGAGTGGATGATGATATTAACATCAAGTACTGTTGGTACTCACACTTTCACTGTGAATTTTCTTACTTGCTACTTTTCAAATGATTGCTTTTCAAGCATTCAAATTTAACAAACCAAATGTGGTTAACCAATTACTGGATTTCTTTTGATAGTCATACAGACCTATGACTAGTATGACAAAACCACATGATAATTTTCAATGATTTATTTCTTGGCTTTGAATGTACAGAATGAGAAAGAATGAGCTTCGTTCAAACTGTGAGTTAATAATTTTTATTAAAACTGTATAAATTGTTTTATTGTAAATTGGACAGCTGGAAATAATTTTATTACGTATAATGAAAGAATATGCTATAGTTACTATGTTTAAGAATTTTTGGGCTAACGCATCCTCTGACTAAGATAGAACACAATCATAAAGTATTTCTTTCATAGTCTACTGAGTTTGAAATGTGAAAAATCTTCAAAATCCGAAAAAATTGCTTCGTTTTTTCGTTGCCATACATTCTCTTCGTTTAAGCGAATGTAAAAAGCAAGAATATTCACCCTTTTTTTTTCTCGCCTACTATCACAACACGAGTTTCGTAAAACAATAAAGAAAACTGAACTCGGATTTTGGATTGTTCTTTTCCACCACCAATGGATTTGAAATTCGACAGATTTAGAGTTCAAGTGACAAGATGACACGCAAAATTTAATTTGTCTGAAGTGCTGTGTTTTCGAGTTATTCTTTTCAAACATTCATAAAACGTGGGACTGCAGGCAGATGATATTTTGACAGGATTGATGCAAAATACACAGTTCTAATGAAAAGCCAATCTGCTTAGTTTCAATCAATTACCTATTCACTTTTTGAGTCACTGTGTCAACATGACACAATATGTCAGCGAACAGACATACTTAGGTCCGAAACACGATTGAAATTAGGTAATCTTATGTATAAACTACACGACAAATTGCATATTTATAGTTCGTTGCGTTGTCAGGGATGCGCAGACAGATATAATACAGATAATACAGAGTGTTTTAAAACTCGTAGATAAAAATTTAAGGCATGATACAAAATAGCTAAGCAAGAAATTTTCACTAAAAAGGCTTGAGTGGAGAGCAAGCGGTGAACCACTAGATGGCGTTGCAATGAACAACATAAAGCGCGAGTTTTCTTAAGGTGGGTTCACACGAGGCTAACTATTGCGCACAATCGAAGATCACGCCTTCTTCCTGAAAATCAAGTGACCACAACGGCAAATGAGCATTGTCCCAACGACGCTGTCTCAACTGTTCATTCGAGGATAATACAGGGACAATAGCAGAGAAACGATTGCGCGCAATAGCTAGCCTCGTGTGAACCCGCCTTTAGACATCGTTATTTACATAGAAGTATCCCATGGTCTGAGGAATGCAAATATTTGGGTTCATATCCGATAGTAAATTAAGTTGGAAACCCTACTTTATTTATGTAGCAAAAAAATTTCAAGACCTAACTAGTAAATTTTATCCCCTAATCTCTCGAAACTCCAAACTGAGTAGACATAATAAAATACTTATTGAAACTTACTACTTGCGTCCAGTATTAGTCTATGCCGGCTTTGCGTAGGGCTACGCTGCCGAGACGAATCTTAGAATTTGTGAAAAACTTCGAAATAACCTTATCAGGAACTCATATATATAAACTCATATATAAAACTCATCACTAAACCATCCATTAAATTCTTCAATAACCTAAAGAAGATAGAAAATGATGGAACAGCCACTATCCCTAAATACAACCCTTCTATTAAATTTAAAACTACGCGTAATATATTTCTATAACACTTAATATCAAAAATCCCACAATCTCATAACTTTAATAATACTTTAATTTCTTTAATACACACATAAAATATCATAACCCAAACTCGACAAATAAATTCAGTCAAGGCAGCATACTACCGCATCCATGGCAATCGCAACTAGTACTAACACTCGCCACCTCACCCTCTCACCCAGCCAGCTAATAATACTGAGACCTCAACTTCTAGCCTTCAACTTCACATCCTTCCCAAAATGTCCACGTTAAAGCACTGAATGCAATGTCCTAGTAAGCTTACCTTTACCGGAGATAAGCCCCTTCCTGGGATAGGAGCTCCACCAAGCCAACCTAAACACCTAAACAACCGACACAGTGTTCTCAGTTCAGAGCTGAGTTAATAAATGGGTTTAGTTCTACTTCCTGTGTATTCTTGAGTTCCATCTACGTGACAATATTATCCAACTAGTTTGCTTTTAACACCGAAGTGGAATTCTTACTTCTGCTTTATTTCTTAATACATGCCCTTTAACTGATTCAGTTGAGTTTATATTTTTGATTCGCACCAAATAAGATTTTAAAAAATTTAAAAGGAGTGTATTCTGTATTCATTAACTAAAGTGCTCCATTAACCACCCTCACATCGTCATTTCTATTGTAGATTTCAGAAGGTATGTCGAAGTACAGTAATGAGGAAAAGGCGGACCTGCATTTTACGTATGGTTTGGCCAGTGGGAAGGCTTTTGAAGCCACAAGACTGTACAGGTCGCGTTTTTCGAAGCCACACTCTGGAAGAATTGGTCGGGGTGGGCCCACACCTTGGCTGTCATGCTCACCTGATTTTTCTTGTGGGACCATTTGAAAAGTTTCGTCTACGAAGGCCCTATTGCCACCGACGAGAACCTAGTCGCCAAGTTTTCTGTTGCTACCGGTGCCTACCGAGGATGTGTTTGAAAAAATGCACACCTCACAATGTCTCAGGTGTAATACCCGCATTACAGCAGCCGTTTTCTGTAATTTTGCCATTCAAGTTGTCAATAAAATTATTCAGTACCTTCCTCGACCCGTTTGGTGTTTCGCTCTTTCATGTACAGTAACAGATACCTCCTGGCTGTTCACTGCTTGCTCAAAAAGCATGCATTGCATGGTGAAAATTGCTTGTTTAGATGTTTCCTTCCTTGATCCTTAAATATTTGCCTATGCGTTTCCAAACACTCTGGATATTTTTCGGATTCGTAAAGATCTAAAATATAAAGAATCATTATGGACGGATGGTTACGATACTTTCGCACATTTTGTGTCACGATGATTGCAATATCTTCATTTTGAACATTTTATCTCACAATGGTTGAAATACCTTCATCATCTACATTTTGTGGCCCGATTATTGTAATACCTTAATTATGTGCATTTTGAGTTACGATGATTGAAATACCTTCATTCTGAACATTTTGCATCATGGTGACTGCAATACCTTTATCATGTACATTTTGCGTCATGATGATTGAAATGCCTTCATTCTGTACATTTTGCGTCACGGTGATTGCAATACTTTCATGTACATTTTGTGCCACGATTATTGCAATACCTTCATTATGAACATGTGGTGTCTCGATATTAGCAATACCTTCATTGTGCACACTTAAAATCATTACAATATTATCATGTAGTATATAAAATATTTTCTAGCAGTATATGTTATATATCAAGAGGCAATCTAAAGTGGTGACCCGTAAACTTTCTCTTTAATATCCTCTACACAAAAATGTTGACCCCTTAAACCCCACAAATACTGACAGTCAGTTAAGAGTCCCGCACTTCAAAGTTTCGCAGTATATTAAAGAAAAACGAATATGTACTTTCGACTCCTTTTTTGCAGTCCATTGAAACCAGTCAGAACCAGAATGTTAGTCATCGATCTCATATCGAAATTCGCTTATTTAAATCGTACTTTTTCAATTCTTACTCTTAGCTCCCTTTACATATTTATTTTCATACCTAGTTCAAATCTTCAATCGTTCATAAAATACGTTTTATTCATCCACTCGAGTCCAAATGCGTTTTTCTAAATTTGTAGTGGCTGACATTTGGTGTTAACACTGTTTTTCTTCAAATATTAATTCATTAATTAAATTTAATTACTTTAAATAGAGTCCTCAAATAGTCGCCAAGCTAAAAAAATTAATGAGTAGTATATAAAACATGTAGTGGATAATACTTGATGTTTATACAGTTTTTTAACATTAATTCATTAATTTAATTAAATAATTTTTCAATAATTGTTTAATAAAAAGTAACCAAAATAAAAATGTTCTTTGTTGACCTTAGTAGGAACTGAATTTTTAAAAAATTATACTACTTTTTTTTATTTGCATGCATAACGAAATAACAGACCAACACATTGCTAAATGTTTCACGCATTTGAAATAAATTTGATTCTGATTAAGACTTTAAATAAAAAGAGTGTGTATAAAATTGCGTCCATTTGATTTTGAGTTTTGTAATTTGTCTGTTCCTTTACATGCGAACAGTCAAACTACTTGCGAATGGATTTCCTTCAAAATACTTTTAGAAATCTGTGAATTTGATACAAATGTGAGGTATTTTTTATTTATCGTTTCGACAGATGGATATTATTCTCGAATAGGTTTTTTGTATTCAGAGAGTTACGTCGAAAGTTATATAATTTTGTTATTATTACAAGTAAATTTTCTTTGGTTTCTTGTTTTAAATTTACAAGACATTTTCGTATCATTGTCCATTTGCACAGTATTATTTATATAATTTATATTTGCATAGTACAGTATAGTATTTGCACAGTATTATATAAATAATTTATATTTACATAGTATTAGTATTTGCATAGTATTATATATATAATTTATATTTGAATAGTATCGTATGGTATTTGCATAGTATTATATACAAAATTTATATTTGTGTAGTATTATTATATAATATCCGAACGAAATACCATTCAACAAAATAAAACCTCACCTCTTTTTCCTTCATTTTTTTATCCATATTTTGTTATCCAAAGCGGACATGCAACGCCAATGAAAATGAACAAAAAATCTGTAAAGGGGGCGCTGGTGTATCGGCCGGAGATCGAATCCCCTTCAGAGTGGGAAAATTCAGATAAGAAAAAAAGAACCGGAAATGAAATTTCTCTAACTGAAACACTGCTTTTTCACAATTTCAAAATATCGCTTCGGATACCTGTTTGGCAACCATTCCATCGGTGAGAAAACGCAAAGAGTTAAATTTATTACATTTTGCGCGTGATGTGACGAATGCAATGGAAATTCTGAAACAATCGGTTGGATAGAATTCCCCTTTATCAGAAAAAGTGAGGGAAAGTTTCGAGAAGACTACTCTTTTACTCGTCTAATGGCCTTTTCCGGACAATTCATGAGTTTAACAGCATAAATTGAACAGAAAAATGCATATTGATATTAATTGTCTCGTTAAAAACGAATGTCAAGAAAAATGCGGGTATATTTTTCCGTAATGCTTTGGGCCGTGGTAAGGTCTCGGCTTCAGAGTCAAAGGGTTCGAGACCCGATTAAATGTTCAAATTCTCAATGCACGTTATATCTGTCGGGGACAAGCTTTCTGCTGTTTGTGTGGTGTGGAATGAAGAGGAGGATACTGGTTCAGGCGTCGTCTTCGTCATCTGATCGGGGTTCAAATTAACGAGTTACGTCCCAAAAATATTTGGGATTGTTTCAATAAGGGACGCTAATACAGCTAAAGTGAACTCCACTCTGCTTCTTGTACTGGGAAATGAGATCACTTTTTTTTGCAGCCGTCATCTAACACGGGACGTTAATAAGGCTAAAGTAAACTCCACTCTGCTTCTTGTATTGCGGACAAATTTTTTTGTAGCTGCCATCTAATTTGTAGTCCGCCCGCAAGCTGACTATCGAATGTTTTTCTTCACACCACAAAACACTCGGTTATCTCCTTAATGTTTGTTTTAACATGATTCATTCATATTGGTCTCCCCTCCCCCTGCGTTCGAAATCGTCTGCGCGGTCGATACGGACGGAACAACCCCGTCATTAGCCTATCTCTTCTGGGTAGCTGAAAGGGGGCTATTTTAGGAATATGATTAATTAGATGCACCGCTCTTTTTTGAAAAGAGCAAACGATAAAAAAAACGACCTCACAATCGAGGCTCATCAGAAGCAAAAGCCGACCGGGAAAGAAAAGGCTCTCATGATGAAGTCTTTTTTGGCAACGTTTGCCGAGGTCGGGGGGGAGAAAGGGTGGATCTTTTTTTTTTCTTTCACTCTTTCTTCAATTGCTGGTTTATAAGGTTCAGACGTGAGGAAATTGTGTTCGAATGTTCCAACATATCAATAACGGTTTGTACAAATTGACTATTTAGTTATTAATTTTTTTCTAAACGAGACCAGGGAAGTGACTGGTTGCTGAGAGGGGAAAAAAGACAAGTTAAAAGAACGTTCTTTATCACGTGAAAACATGATGTTGTTTTAGCTTGACGTTTTTGGAGCCTCAACATGTGAAGGCACCAAATTGGCGTAGCCTCAAAATATGAAAGCAACAAAATGGCTGTTTATCCCATTTTATTATTATTATTATTATTTTGAAGTCGGCTTTCGCAGTATAGCTTTCCCGTGATCTATCCTTCTGCTGTCGTAGTTTTATTTTGGAGTCGACTTTGGCAGTAGAGCTTTTCAATTATTTATCGTCTGCTTCCTTTGCAAATCCCTGTGTTATTTCCTCACTCTCGTTCAAGATTTTTTTTCTTTGAAATAAACCAAACAAGTTAAAATATTGTAAGTTTAATCGATAAAAATTATCGGTTCAGTGATCGTTTCAACTCATTTGAATATTGTCATTTGACAATAAGGCAGAAGCTTGTCGCATTTGGCAAAATGATCGACAATTAAAGTAACAAGTTGATTTCCAAATCAAACATTCTCTGAATTCTTACGGATTGAATTAATTAAGTCCTCAACCCGTTTAAACCGGCTTGAGACAACCACGAGATTATCAGATTACGATAGCGTCGATATTTAGTAAAACGATGGGTTTTTTTTCATCTGATTATCGGTTGAACTCCTAATCTTTGTTCACCAACTAGAAAAATTGAAAATGAAAATTTAAAAAAAAAAATATCATTATATACGTGTGTGTGTTTATGTATAAATTAACCATTGCATTCATTTCTAATTGCCTTATTTTAATGCGTTGAAATGGCCCCTGAACCAACAATCTTTATCGAATGAACAAGTAATATTTTAACTGGTTAGGTTTATGTTTAAAAAACATAGCACTGGCTAGACAATAACACTGTGATTTCCAAGGAAAAAGACTGCAACAGAAACGATAGATATTTCAAAAACTATACTGTGAAAGCCGACTCCAATTGTTGCCTGCGCATTTGGCGGCTTCACCAATTTGTTGCCTTCACATTTTGAGGCTCCAAAAACATCAAGCTAAAACAACATCATATTTTCATGTGATAAAAATTCGTTCTAAGGTGCACTTTCTTCTATCTCCCAAATAGAAAAGATTCCATTTTTGGAACAATATAGTTCGAAAGAACGACCTTTAAAGCGTACAGAGAGACATACTACACTCGTCTTCAATATAATTGTCGAAAGAGAATACGCGCTTACATATGTGTGTTTGAAACAGACGTTTGAAGTACAGATACCAATTTTACCACTGATGTATTTTGGCTTTAGTAATGTGCATGGATAGATTTTTTTAAAAATTTATTTAAAACTCTAATTATCTTAAAACAATTAAAATGATATTTTTTCGAGCAAATATCTGAAAATATAACCACGCGAAAAGGAAATTTGCAATGTTTCCTTTTTTAAAAAAATCAAATTTTTAATAATACTTAATTTAATTAAAATAAATTTGTCCCGCCATTTTAATTTGGATCTTGCAAAATACAGCAATACGTTTTATTGTTGGTTTAAAATTCAAACTAATTTAATTTTTTCTTAAACTGTTTAACCGCGTGTAATCGTTTTGTTAAAAAATATTCTGGATATTATCAGTTTAGCTTATATGAAATCGAAAATTGTAATTACATTACTATAATAGGCAAAATTCAATTTGAAGTAGATTACAACAAATGGTTTTTAATGGCTCTATTAGGCCATGAAATTCGAAACCCTGAGAAAGGTTCATGTACACAATAAACCGAACAAGTGTAAGGGTATTAAAATATCCTGATTTTATTACCTACGACAATTTGGGGATTATAAATATCTTCTTGAAAGAATCACAAATAAGAGGTTAAGTATAAAATATTTAAACTTACCTCAAACAATAGTCCAAATTTCCAATCAATTATTTACAGTAAGAAATTGATTGAAATTAAGTTTTGAAAGCATTAAAATTGCATTTTATTACCGAGATTATACTATTAGGTAATATTTCCGTACAGATCATAAAGCTGGTGTCTTGGTAAGATATGATTTACAACGCCATCTATCTGCAAATGTGGGAATTACCGATCCTATTTTGTTAGTCAGGCAAACGTTTGCTGTGTACTGAAACAAAGCATGCTTTTTACGCTTCAAGGGAGTAAAGAAAATCGTAACTAAATTTGAATTCTGAATTATTATATTCACTTAATTTATTACATAGCTAATTGAAAACATTGTTAAAATATCCAGGAGAGTGCTGGATATTCTCTTAATTTATTACATAGCTAATTGAAACAATTATTTAAAATATTCGGGAGACTGCTAGATATTTACTTAATTTATTACATACCTAATTGAAAAAATTAATAAAAATATTCAGGAGAGTGCTGGATAATCACTTAATTTATTACATAGAAAATTTTTGAAAATATTCAGGAGAGTGCTAGATATTCACTTAATTTATTATGTAGAAAATTCT
>JAPMOQ010009725.1:275518-296950 GCA_026543055.1 Argiope trifasciata
ATATATATATATATATATATATATATATATATAACGGATAGCTCATTTTATAATAAAAATATGTCGCATAATAGTACGTAGTGTGATCGGAAGTAACGCGGTATCAATGCGTGTGGCTCCGAATCGAACAAAGCCCGCTATCGTTTGCCACAAACGACGTTCCACTTCCTTCCCTTCGGACGTTAAATCAGTTCGGAAGTCTCGGCTTCCCCGCGCGAAATGCGAAACATCATCAGCGCATAATGAGGTAAACAAACAGCAGAGTGAAAAGAGAACATCGATTTTTTGAATTTCAAGGTGGAGGAGGGAATGTTAGACTCAATCGGGAGGAGTGTTCCGTCAACCCCCTCAGGTGGCAATACTGCTTCGCCTTTGCTATTGACTGTCACGTGGGAGCTGACATGTCGGAGCCTAAGCGGGCACGATTACAGTGACCGCTGCACTGTACTCCGGCCATTTGGCTATTTGAAGATGCATTTGGTGAATTTGGCGACCAAATAGAAATGGCTTGAAAAATTTATTTTATGAATGAATATGTGAAAAAAAAACTATTAATATCGAGTGTCATATATTACAAGTTTGAAAAAAAGCGCATTTGAAGTTGAGTGGATGAATAACAAGTATTTTAAGAACGATTGGAAATCTGAGAAAAATATATAATTGTGGTGCCAGGTCTAACACTTCCCGACATTGAGAGATGCCTGTGATCTCACTTCCCGCCATTAAGTAGCCCTCTGGTGGAGTAATAGGGAAGCAAAGTTCAATTCATGCCTAAGCGAGGCAGTATGATGACGACGTGCCAAAATAGACGAAGACGTATGTAAAAAGACGAAAATGAAATGACGACGCATTTCTTAAAGGCGAACTTGATGATCCATTCCATCCTTAAATGAGTCATCAGCATTTGTTCACAATCGACACGTTCACCACCGCTACCCTCGCCTGACATCAGGACCCTCTATCTAATGAGATGACCCCTTCTTTGCTGTCTTTTAATTGCAGTAGAGAAGGTGTCCTCTAATAACATAGATGGTTGGGTCCTAGTCAACGTGTTGGCCTTTCGTTGTCATCCATTCGATTGTAAAATATCATCTGGACTGATTATTGCTCGGCCATCACCAAAATATAGAGAGGGAGAGCAAAAACTAATAGTAGGGATTGAAAACTAACTCCCGCAGATATTAGAAAAGCTGAATCTATATTATTTGACTTATCATTTTAACATCAAGCTTGCTGATTAATGTATCATGTTTTCGAGAGAATCCGTCAACAGGTGACTCGTCTGTCGGTTTGTCTATTCTTAATCATCTGCAAAAAAACTCAAAAACTGCTACTTCTAGTATTATTTGTAAACAAATATATTTTCAAATCTTTTTCCCACTTTTGAGATTGATTTTTTTTTTTTTTTTTGCTATTAAACTGCGCTCTTTCTCCGATACGTCATGCGCTTGAAATAGCCGAGAAACGGGTTCCAATAAAACGGCAAAACCGAGCATGGAAAAAAGAATACTATTTTTGCGCTAAAAGAAAAGGACAGAACAAAATAATTCGAAAATAGATTCGGCGTTTCTGTCAGCTATTGCCCACGCCATTACTAATTGATTGCAATTGTCGTTTATTTAAACCCCATTAACGTCATTTTTATCGTTTGGTTTGGGTTTTAAGGTCTGCTAGTTCTTTTTTTCTCGTTTCCTCTCAGCTTCGAACATCCGATATTTCGCGTTTGGACCCCTCGAAAATTTGCCGGAAGCGCACCCCTAATTCGATTGGACGGGAAGCAATTCGCCTCGTAATTTAATTAGATCCGAAAAACAATTTAACTTTTTTCGGTTCTTTTTTTTTTTTTTTTTTTTTTTTTTTTTTTTGGTGAGAGAGGAATTTCCAAGCACGGACTGAAATCTTTATTCGTGAAGCACTCCTCTAGGAGAAATAGACTAGCTCTTAAAATGTAGGTACACACTTGAAATTTCAAAAATAGGTCGAAATATCGATTTTTTCATTGCTTCAAAAATGTTTTCTGACCTTTTAGCTTTCAAACAATGCCAAGATCTTGTCAATAGTCGAAATATTTCTCGAATTATGAGGATTTTTCTCGAGGTACTTTCACTAAGAGCTCTAGTTTCGGTTCCTCCAAGATTTGGGCATTAGAATAATTGAAAGTGTTTGCACTGACTTTTGGATTCTGAGTGGCAGCCGAAGTTCCATTCAGCATTTGCCTGAATGGTGGAGGCATGGGAACATCGTCCAGCTTTCCAATCGCTTGATGACCAAGATCACTTTTCGGTGGGTTCCGTCGCAAGTGAATGTGCATGGAAATGAATTGGCTGAGGGTCTGGCCAGAGAGGGCAGCCACAAGGACACTGCTTGTGGTGGCTACCTTACTTTCTCGGAAATCGCCCCCCGGGTTCTTGCAAGATATCTCTTCTTCTTAAAGGAGGGCCCTTGGTAGCCCTGGAACTGTCTTAGTTGGGACTGGCAACAGGCAACTCTGGTTAAGGGCCGTTTACATGGCCTGTACCCCGTCTGCAGACGAGCCACTTGCCGCCCTTTGGCAGCTCTTGCGGTACTCTGGTCTCTTTCATGCCGACTTTACCGACCATTTGTCGGTAAACTACCCAGGCATCCAAGAGGGGTCGGAGGGGAAACGCATCCCCATGGCTATGGGGGAGTGTGGTTCCCCAGTGGGTGATGACCAAATCTGTGAAACGGACGGTCGTGGGACCCCGGCTTTAGATTTCGAAGTGCACACACTCGTGTACAACGTCATGTGATGGAAAATTCATCCCATGAGTCCGAAATGCAAATGCGACTCAAGCTGCCCACATTTTGGCCTGCATCGGTTTCAGTGAAGGCCAATTGCTCTCGACTCCTGAGGCAGTGCTGCATTGTTTGAAGGCGTTCGGGCTCATGGACCTGGTAGGATGTGACTGTCGACCAGGGGGGATAAGCCACAACACAGATTTGTACATGGGACGAAATTGGAAAATGCGCATTTGCCCGCATTAGAATGATACAGGAAAATGAAAGATCTTTCTCCATTGGTAGCTGTTTTAAGAGATTCTACCAGGGTTTTCTTTGGCACGTGTCTATTTAGGAAATGGAATCTCAGATATCTCTGATGGGAATGCGTAGGTATTAAGGATTTTTATCATTGTACTCTGAACGAAAAAAACGCACAAATTATCCATTTCTTAGAGCGTGTGTTAAAAAAATAAAAACGTGAAAGTTGGATCAGGAAATAAAGGAACATTTTAGATTAAAATAACACGGACTAATTTAGGATAAAAGCATAGAAACTAATTAGGATTTAATTCAAGAAAGTTAATACATGCACATGATATACAGGGAGTCCCAAAAGCCTTGACCTCGGTTTTTATTCGTTAAATATTGATCATAGACATATACCGTAAATTTCAAAGCTGCGTAAAAAAAAAGTGAAAATATTATGAAGTTGATTAAAATTTTCTAAGGATTAAACTTTAAAAATTGCAAAATTTAAATATTTATACGGACACCGTACAAAAACTCCCTAATGAGTAAAATAAGGTCATGGGTCATGTACAAAATTTCAGAGTTTAATCATGGAAACTCTCAAAGATATGTTGAAACAAATTTGGTGAAGGACCAATCACAAATTGAAACGCAAATGTTTACAGTTTCGTTGCAGATAAAGCGTTGCATCACAAAGAAATAAAATACGCGTCATATCTTTAGTTTTAAATAGAAATTGTAAAATCTAGACTTACTGAAAAATACTTTTGATATTATTTAGAATTACATAATATAACTTAAAAATAGCACAGTCAATGAACTTGTAAAAAAACTTATGTAATCTTTCCTTTAAGTTATTATCTCTACTCATTTTTAATACTTTTGATTCAATAAATAAATTATTATTTATTTATTTATTCAATCATTACTGTTCTTTGTTTATTTGGGTACGACCCCTAAAATACGAATATTTGATATGGTTTTCCTCTTTGCGAGCTCATGTCTAGGCGTCGGAAATTGGTTTAAGCCAGCATTTATGTAGTTTCATGCCTTTTTGCTATACAATGCTGAAATTTTGTGCATGAACTTTTAGGGGAGGGAGCATATTTGTACCATTTGCATCTAACTTTTTTTACCTTTATTTTACACAACTTTGTAATTTACAGTATATGTCTATGATCAATATTTAACGAATAAAAGCGGAGGGCAAGATTTTTGAGAGACTTTATTTCCAAAACGAAGAAATTATTTTGACACGAAGATTTTATTTGGCAAGTACGATTTTTTTTTTAAATATAGCAATTGTAAACACATTGAAATCTTGGTTATTTCCTCTAAAAGTCCTCCCTCACAGCAATCCAGAAATCAGAGGATGAAGAAGAAAATGAAATTTATCGAACACAGACTTGGCATTCCTGGCAGGCAAGCCCACAGTCGCCGCTAATTGATTACAATTGTCTCTTATTTCAACCTCATTAACGTCACTTTTATCGTTTGATTGATGTTTTTTTTTTATCGTCTGTGGATTTTTTATTCCTCGCAGCGTCGAACATCCGATCTCCCACCTTCGAACGAAAGCTCGTCTTCGAAGAATTACTTACCGGAAGTAACCCTCTAATTCGATTGGACGAGACGCATTTCGCTGCGTAATTAAATTAAACCACTTCACGTGCCTCCCCTCCTCCCCCCCCTCCCTTTTTTTTCCTTGCGTCCTTTTTCAGGGAGGAAATGGGATTCTCTGGCATAAATTTTGAACTGAATTCAAAGCATTCTTCTAAGGCTTTCACAAAAATCGCCGTTTCAGCCATTGCTATTGCAATCACGCAGAAAAAGGGATGGTTGCTTTTTTGTTGTTGTCATCGTTGCCAATTTAAGGAAACGTTCTCGCCAACAAAAATGACTGCTGTTTCAGTTATGAATAATAAAAAAATGACATCAGAAATTTCAAGTTATCATGTGAGAACATTATTATTTTTTAGGTTAATGTTTCTGTCTTAATTGATTTAAGTCATTAACCAGTTTAAACCAGTTTGATAGAAACACTAGACCTCTCTCTCTGTAAATGTGTGTGTGTGTGTGTGTGTGTGTGAATGTGTGTGTGTGTGAATGTGTGTGTGTGTGTGTGAATGTGTGTGTGTGTGTGTGTGAATGTGTGTGTGTGTGTGTGTGTGTAATGGAGGGGAAAGACAGCGACCAGCATTTATGTAAAATGTATTTATTAATATTTAAGGGGACAAAACAGAATTAAACAACCATTTAGCACATAAAAAGATACACTGCTCTACGTCTTACAGTCTCAGCATCGATTTCTCGTCTGCCCAATGGTGGCGAAGCATCACATGATTAATCTCGCGTCATAGCCAACATGGCGTTATACAGGATGTGATCCGAGTTGAGAGATTCTAAACAATTCCAACACATGTATATATATATATATATATATATATATATATATATAAAGAGAGAGGATGGCCTACACATATTACCATAAAGGCATAATTAAGTAATCAACCCTAAAAGCATTAAATAATTATAAACGATTTCCAGAATACATTAAAAATTAAATTATTTCATTGAAATGAAACTAAAAAAGTATTTTGGAAAAGAAACAAATTATGTCGAAATCGAAATTGAAATTTGATTCGGAATTTAACTGCAAAAAGTAATCAAAAATAAAAACCAAATGAAATAAAACCTGTTTATGAAACAAACCTAAATTAAAATAATTTAAGAAACGAAAAAAGTTGGAATCAAAGCTAAAATTTTTCGGATTCAAGCTAGATTAAAGTTCTTTTTGGATAATATATATATCTTGTCCAAATTTTCAATCCTTCATAAAATATTCTTTATTCATCCACACGAGTTCAAATGCAATTTTTTAAAACTTGTTGAGGATGACACTCTATTCTAATTCGGTTTTTTTCTTTTTTCTTCAAATATCAATTCATTAGTTAAATTTTAATTTTTCTCGTCATTCCACCCATCTCTGAGATGTCCGATCATAAATAACATAAGAAAATAAGTAGGAACGGAATTAAAAGAATTACATTACTTGTTGATGTTAACATGTTTTCTTTATGCGTCGTAGGCGAAAAACGAAAAAAAAAAAAATCCTTGATTCCAACAGTTTCAACATTATTGAAATTGAAATATTTTCATCGAAACCACACTGAATATAAATACGGAAGGCACTTTTCGAATATCTTTTTGCAGAATAGTTTTAACCTCCAAAGCTACAAGAAATCGGTCATCCGTCTCCAATAAGAATCGAAAATTGGTTTGGCGTATTTCTTTTCATAACAAGCTTTAATAATAATACTAAGAAAAGGTGAAGACGAAAAAATCCAGTCACTATCCGATCGCTAACGACCCCTCGTTAAATGTAACAACCTTCCACGAATCGCTTGCGTCCGCCCCCACCTCTTTCTCGAGCATATCTTCGCAAGCAAAATCGTCTGCACGGTGCCCCTTCGGAGGTAAAAGCCCGTTAAGTGTTCTCATTTTCAATAGAAATCGTTTGGGTCGTTATTGTCGGAGATAGTCTTGATTAAAGATCTGGTAAATATTAATATCGATACGCTTGCGGATATCGATCTCAAATATTGAAATTGATCACTTTTGCCGGGATAATTTGTCTGTCAGGGGAAGAATATCGCATTCAGTTTGCTGTGAACATCATTTATCGATGCAGGTGTGATGATGATGTATGTGGGGGGGGTTGTTCTGGATGTTCAATCCTGATGTAATTTGGGAGTAGTTTTCGGAGGGGCTTTATCGTTTATAATCTTGGTCAGATGACGAGGACTACATCTGAGTAGTCATTACGAAACAATTTCTTCACAACACCAGCGGAAAGTCATTTGACTCTTGATGTGTAATTTTGAGTGAACTCGAATGAATAACTCTGAATTTTTATGGAATAACGATTTGAATCTGGAACTTTCAGACCATGAAATACAGATCGCGCCACTTGAATACCGCTGAACGAGGAATAACACGATTCATTTGATGCTTCTTTGAGCTGCGTCCTTGAAAGCACAAACGAAAAATGAAGAAGCGACAATATCTGGAGTTATTGCCCCTTCTTCGTTAAAACCATTCCAAGTTTGTCCAAAATGAGTTTTTATTCCGACATCGCAAGTTAAATTTCATTTATAAAGACTTTTGTTTTTCGGGGTTCATATGCGTTAGAGAGTGTGTGTGTGTGTGTGCTTTTGCGTGTGTGTGTGTGCTTGTGTGTAAATATATACGTGTATATGTGTGCATAAGCTGCAGATGACACTCGATGCTAATGCAGTTTTTTTAAAATATCAATAAATAAAAATTTTCCAATAATTAATATTTGGCGGCCAAATGGTTGCCAAGTATGTCGCTAAACTTTTAGATAAGTGACACGACACCAGGTCATAAACAATATATAGATGACAATGGATTTCTGTATAAATAAAAATGAATGTATGTCTGTTTGCTCTGCCTCATCGCTCTTCCGATGGCGATGAAACTTTGAATACTTATTTCTTGCGCTTATTTGTTTCTGCTGAAGATGGAAAAACAAACAAATATTGCCAACCCTAAAGTCTTGAATGATAAAGTTTAAAGAAAATAGAATTGTTATTATTCACGCTTCTCCTTTTATATCCTTCAATTTCAATGAACGTATTCGTTTCCGATACGAAAATAAACATCATTCTTTCTATTATCCCTAATCAAACAAGACAGTTATTTCCGATTCCGAACGATATTTCCAAAATTACTTCTTATTGTTAAGGATTTTCTTCTTACTATTTCTTGCTATCCTAATCCGTCGGGTTCGTTTACTAGTTTTGTGGGTGTGTATGGTGTGAGAAAATGATGATGATCACACATATCGATCAGTCCTTCTGTAGACGACACAACACAGACGACGTTTATTTGCAGGACGAAGACAGGACAGCACAACGACAGCAAATACTTACAGGAGACAACAATACAACAATATACAACAACAATACAACAATGACAGCAATACAACAACAAAGGCAGCAATACAGCAACAAAGACAGCAATACAACAACAAAGACAACAATACTATGTACAGGAGACAACTGTATACAGCCGAGACGAACGCACAGGACAGCACACTGCAGCACTCTACTGCAGACAGCGGCCCACAATAGCAACAGTAGTCCACAGGCAGAAATTCCGTAGTGACAGCTCACAAAACCTCCAGACAGGTTTCAGGCATTCTGTCTACTCTACTTAGGTCTCTCCCGAACAGGCTGAAACTATTCCTCTGTCTCTTCTTGCCTTCGCACTACTTCGCACAACGGAACTACTCCTCAGCTCAGGACAGCTTCGTTCCCGACGACGACACAACGGGCTACGACACACGATACAAAGATGGCAGAATATGGCAGAATCAACACTCCTTTGTAGCTTCGGTATTCTCTCGGTGACTCCCCCACTCAGAACTCATCTTCAAGACCTCTCAGTTCAGGTCTACCGATCAATCACACAGTTTTCAGGATCGACACACACAACAGACTTCGACAGAAGACACGGCAACGGCACACAGAAATCCAGCACTCTGCCGATACCTCGGTATTTTCTCGATGACTCCTCCGTTCAAGATTTCTCTATTCAGGTCTTCTTGATTGGTCATTGCACCAGACCTAGTTCAGTTTCAGAAGGCTGGCCTTATATAGCAGAGGGAGGAGGGTCTAAAACCTTCTGCACCAATCAGGAGCATTCTGGATGTATTTCGGCTCTTAATGGACGGGTCTTGACAATTCTCAAAGTTTCGGGTATTATACATTTTGTCGCCAAAGTCGCCAATTGATGGAAGATCATTGATGCGACGCCCGGGCATCGCTCAATACAGATGACTGTAAATCAGTATTCTTTACGGTGACATTATTTGTGCAGGAAAGCCAAATGACAGGTTCGTAACAATATAAATATAAGAAGAAAAGTTGAATTTTTTTTAAATTATACATTTCTTATTAATTATTTCAATACCTGAGTTACCCGTATTTTCAAGGTCTTAGACAAACGAATAGAAAAAATTCCCATAGATGAATTATACTTCAATTAGAAGAGTAAAAAAGCAACACAATTGTTGAAAATATTACATACTAAATCTCATGCTTGTAGCTTAATACATTTCTAAATTATGGTGTTCGCATAGATATATACGATATAGATATACCTGATCTAATTTTGAGTTTTGAAAAAAGCGCACGTTTAATTCGTCTAGATAGCGACGGAAGAGCAATGCAAATTTCCCTTAAACGAAGTTCGACCAAATTCGGAGGAAAAAAAACGAATAAATTTGGCTAAAAGGCTCCATACCAAATTTCAGTTTTATAGATTTGTTTCCTTTTTTCACTATGCCGTTGTTCAAACATTAAAAAAAACCACTTGTGATTTTGAAGTATAGTTTAGTTATATTAACGTCCCGTTTTCAAGCAACACTAGGACTATTCTACTACGGACCTCGTCATTTTGAGTCACGGTCAGATGACGAGGGAGACACCAGAGTTTGTACCCTCCTCTCCACACCACATCAGTGGGAGGACGTTTGGGTCTGACAGATTTAAGGTGCAACAGACCTTCTCACAAGATGGTTCTTCGGTGGAATCGGGTTTCGAACCTGCAACCGACGGCTCAAGAGCCGAGATTTCACCATCAGGACACAGTAACCCATCATGATTTGAAAAATGCCTTTTACGGACCCATGGAGGTTTGAGACTTGAATATTCATTCGAATTTTGAAGGAGCATTTTTGTACAGCCTGCAACATATTCGCGGCATTTGAATAAACATTTTAAAATGATCTCCGTTAGAAAAAATGTAGATTAAAAAGCTGAAATTTTTCAACGAACGTCAACATATTGGATGACTATAAGTCCTTTTTTTTTAACAGAAATACTCGCTTTAGATTACTGAAGCTACAAAAAATGGGTTATCCCTCCCACCACTAAGGATCGAAAATTGCCCTCAGCAGATTTCATTTTATAGAAAGCTTTAACAATCAAAAGAAGCCTCTTACTCGAACGTGTAGTCACCACCTGAACGCTAACGACTCCTTTTTAATGTAACAACTTTCAGAGCACCCTCCAGCCCAAGACTATCTCGTCAGACGATCTTCAAAAGGAAAATTGCATGCATGTTTGCGAAATGGAACCACCTTTAGGAATGGTGCTCTTCGAGTCCATTAAGCCCCCTTACTTTCAATAGAAATCGTTTGGGTCGTTATTTCGAATGATAGCACTCCGATTGGAGATCCGCAAACACTGATATCGATATCATACTTCTTCACCAATCGATTAATCGTTAGAGATCTTCATTATTTTAATATGTATGAAAGATCCGAATGCAGATACCCTTTTTCACAATTATTCGAAATACCGAAATTTCCATTGATCTAGAAGATATTTCTAAAGTGATTAGAAAGAAATACCAGAAGAATTAAGAAGAAATGTTTACTTTCTTGAATACAAAGTATAGAGAAATGATTGTAACCCTCCGAAAATTCGTTCTTTGACGAACACAAACGTTTTAGTCATACCTGAATCACAGACAAACAAACAGCAGGTTAAAAATGCATTTTTAATTTTTAACCTGCTATTTGTTTGTCTGTGACCAAAATAAACAAAACTTTCTGTAAACGTTGTAGACATACCTGAGTTTAAACATACATTTTTAATGTGCTGCATGTTTGTCTGTGACAAAAATAACTATAACTTTCTGCTCTAAGTGGATGAAATCTAGTGTATAGTGTTTACACCAGATTTTTAGATTACTGTTCGATTTTGATTCCTATTCTAAAGAAGGTTGTCGGTTGTTCGAAAGTATTGTAACACGATAACTACCAAGCAGAGAGTGCTAAACGAATAATTCGGTACAGAGGTTTAACAACTATATTGTAGACAATTATCCTATTTTGACCTACTAAATCGTTAATTGATTTAATATCCTATTTTAACCTATTACTTCGTTAGTTGATTTACTATCCTGTTTTGACCTACAACATCGTTATTTGATTTACTATCCTATTTTGACCTACTACATCGTTATTTGATTTACTATCCTATTTTAATCTACTACATCGTTAATTGATTTACTATCCTATTTTGACCTACTACTTCCTTAATTGATTTACTATCCTATTTTGAGCTGCTACATAGTTAATTTATTCATTGTCCTATTTTGACCTACTACATCGTTATTTACAATCACATTTTGACCTACTATATCGTTACTTGACTTACAGTGATATTTTGATCTACCCCATCATTACTTGATTTCTTTTGGGGGCCGCGGTGGCCCGGTGGTAAAGTCTCGGCTTCGGAACCGGAGGGTTTCAGGTTCGAGACTCGATTCCACCGAAGATCCGCCGTGTGAGGGGGTCTGTTGCACGTTAAATCTGTCAGGCCAAACGTCCTCCCGTTGGTGTGGAGAGGGGGGGTGCCAGTTCAAGTGTCGTCCTCGTCATCTGACCGTGGTTCAAAATGACGAGGTCCGTCCCAAAATAGCCCTCGTGTTGCTTTAAACGGGACGTTAATATAACTAAACTAAACTTGATTTCTTATCATATTTTGTTCTAATTCCAAGAGTAGAACCTCTGTATCTACAGCAGAACGTAAACGCGACACACTTCAAAATTAAATTATTTAAATGTATCCAACTTCTTAAGTATTTTGGGAGTATAATTGAAGTTCTGCGTCTTTATTTTTTTCTATCAATCGGGAAAAGACACTTCCAAAACCTTAATTTGATCTTAGATATTAGCCACATGCTGAGGATTAATCGCCAAAACATTTCCCAAAATTATTAATATAGATTTATTATAAAAAAATTTAAAATTGATTTTCCAGGGCTTCTTTTAAAAAAGCATTACACTGATGAGGGATTCCTCCGATTTGTTCTTTATCAGAATCGGTTTCCACATAAGAATTTGGAAGTATTCTAGCCAATATCTTTCCAGGTAATTTAATAATTTAGGTTTTGAAAGTTAAAGAGAGTGCACTCGATTTCTTCACTGAACTAGAAAAAATTTGTGGATACGTCAAAAGAGTTTTCTTTTTTGAATTCGCTTTTCTAAATTATATAATAATTTCAAACTTACGTCTGTTTTTTTTAGTTCATTTAACAGGAATTCAAATGTACCTTCAGTTGTTAATTAATTCGCATCTCGTCGCCTTAAGCCTTCAGTTGTTAGATCAATCAATTTAAACCGAAGAAATCCCTTTTTTTTTTTTTTTCAAGAACTGGAAAAGGCCTTTTGGAAAACTGGTTTTTTTACTTTAAAAGCAGTTTTCAAATTTGCTTTAAAAAACATACTTTTAAAAAACCTGGTTTGAAAAACCTTTAAATTCTAAGCATTTTTCAAAAAATTCATCCCAAAAGTAATAGCATACCTTAAACTCCTAATATCCTAATCCTCTTTGTGTAAGATCAAAAATAATATTACGTCATATTTTGCAACCTATTGAACCAATTGCATTTACATTCCATATTTACAAATAAGTTGTATACATTGTCAAATATCACGACGCTACGAAAGTATTATTTTATATCCTCGCTTGGTGAAATTGAATTACGAATAAGCATCATTTTGATAGCGAGAGTTCCATTAAATGACTACAAAATGCTTCCTATTTCGCTTTTATTTGTGAGTGAATCGTTTGCAACAGCGCCATTTTATGCAAATGCAAATTTTCGAAATGATAAAAAGCGTCCATTAGCATATAAATTATGTAGGTTCTGTTTTATCAAATAAAGAGTTTCAGTCGCAACAGATATGAGCACTCTGAGATAAATAAAATGCATACATTTTATTTATCTTATCAATTGAGTATTTTATTAAAATAAAAAAAGTCAAACTAATGCAGCTGTCAGAATCTCTAAAACTCTGTCATTATTCTTTCCGTTCGGTGTTTCTGTCTAATGACACACAAGGAAAGTTTTGAGCGATATTATTTTTTTTTCTGTCTCATTATTTACGAGAATTATTATTTGATGACTCTGAAATAGCACGTTATTAATAATTATCTTCTAATTTTTCATTCTAAACTCTAAAGCAGAACCTTCAAAGCACGTTTTGCATTTCACTTATATAATTTGTTTTCAAGAAATAAAGTTTTCGGATTATATTTCTACATTTCAGATGAAAGAAAAAAAATATTGCTGTCATCTAATTTTTTAAATGCCGCGAATTTTGTCGAATATTCAAATCTTTTTGAATCCGAGAAACACAATTTCAAAATTATGTTTCTATGTGAAAATATGAAGGAAAATCTATATAAATAAAAATGATTGTTTGTCTGTATGTCTCTTCCTAAACCATTCATCCGATTCCAATGAAACTTGGTCAGGTTATTATTAACATCTACGGGGTGATTATGAAAATAGTACAATTATCTAAAAAAATTTAAAAATTCGAATTTCAGCCGCTTATATTTACCAAGGATTCATCTCCAAATAACTCGCCAAAAAGATACAATAGATTCTGTAGAAACGCTAAATCCGAGTGAGAAGTTAATATTTTGTAGCTATAGTACACAAATGCCATGCAAGTCCTTCTCAGAGATAAAAACTTTATTACTGAGGATGAGAGAAAATTTTAGAGGGATCAACCCTGGAGTTTTTAAATTTTAATTAAATTTTAGAGTTTTTCATAGTAATTAACAAAAATATCGTAATGCAAATAATAATTCAACTATATTAAAGATTTAATGGTATAAATATATTTTTTATGTTTAATCCATTTTGAAAGAAAATATTTTAATCTCATTTTCTACAATTAAATCTGAGAATTCAAACGGATACTAAACGAATCACGAGATACCATAAATAGTTTCTTTCATTGCCATTCTGAAAGAACACCGAGTATTACAATTTAAGAATAATACACTAATTTAATATATTAATGATAAATATTTTTTCTTTATTTTTGTATTTTTTTTAAACTGTTCATCCTATTTCGCTTGCCAAATTATTGATTGATTGCTCTTAATATTTTTTTTTTCTGCGACGCGCCGGTATATAGATAAAATTTGACACAAAATAATAATTTTGTTCTCGTCTTCGGGATTTATCAAATTCTTCGTTTTTGAATGATAATCCGTCTGCATGTGAATACGATATGCAAACATTTAATAATTCCAGGTGAATGAATCCCATGAGAAAAATATGATATAAATCTTTAAGCTTATAAATTCATATCGAATTTAAATCTTCAACGCCAATCTACCGAAAGCTGTGCTTTAGAAGAGCGAATTCAAGAAAGGAGACAAGCCTCTCTTTTGGTGTGTTTGCAGAATTCGCAAAATCTTTCTAGTTGAGCGAAGAAATCGAGCATACTTCCTTTAGCTTCAAAAACCGACATTATTAAATTATCCGGAGAGATATTGGATAGAATATTTCCGAATTCTTATGCGAAAACCGATTCTCATGAAGAGCAAAATCGAAGAAACTGCTCATGAGAGCTTTTTTAAAAGAAGCGACGGAAAAATCACAAGTTTCAAGACTTTGAAGAAACAAATCCAAAGACACCGAAAGGTGAACTTTCGTTATTTGAGGCAACGAATAAAAGAGCAAAAACCGTAGGATTTGTTGTTTGATGCCACGAAAACTATCAAACCACGCTGAGTAGCTAGTGAAAGAGCATTTTCAATTTTTCAGGCTATATTGTGTCCAAATTAAAAACAAGACTTACTAACCTTTGGGTCGATATTTTATATTTTTGAAACACCTGTTTACTTAGGAGAATTAAAAATTGGTGAAAACGCTATAAATATTATTGAAAAATTTCGTTATTTTGTACAAGTAATATTTATATGCTTTTTATATATTGACTTTGATATTAAATTTTGTTATTTTAAAAAAAATAGAAGACGGAAAAAACTTAAGGGAAAAAATATTTCCATATTCTTTGCTTTTTTGACAAATTCTCAAAAACTGGTTTTTTTGGAAATATGGAATTTGAAAACCGGTTTCTCAAAAGTATTTTTGTATAAACCCTAAATCCATTCCATTAAAGTGCATTTCATTAAGTTATTGAGTGGTCTTCTGCTACCAGCTGTTTCTTCATTACATCATCAGTCTTATCAATAGGATGAACTACATCGTACGTCAGCCAAAGAACGCTTCATACTTCGTTGTTTACAATGGCGCTTGTCATTGACTAAATGTGCATCTCTTGTTTTTCAGTCGCGCCAACTAGGGTTAAGAGCACGACTTAGCTGCTTCCTGCTTCACGTCCGCTTGCACAACCCCTTTTTTACAGGGGGGCACATTCCCAGGTAGGATAACAACCATGCTCGAACCGGACGCCCAAATCTCGGTGAAGACACGCTACCATCATTCCATCCTTTAAATCGCATAAATGGAGCATTCTGAATAATTAGCTAGCTGTAAAGAGCACCACTTTTGTCTTAAAAGCAATAAGAGACTTTTTTAGAGAGAAGCAAGAAAATAATCACGCAGAATGAGGAGCAACGGATCCAAAGTCTTTTAAATTTTATTTCAATATTTTAGTTACAATCAATAATTGAAAGTTTTGCCCAAAAAAGTTTTGCCTCCAATTATTCAAGTTTGTAGAAAACACCAGTAACTACCTATGTAGGGTAACACCAGGAACTATCTCTGGCCACAGTGGCCTGGTAGTAAGAAACCGAAGGGTTTCAGGTTCGAAGCCCGAACCGATGAAAATAGTTTTTGGTCCAATGACTTAATTCAATACCGCGAAGTGTTCACAAAACCTTCTTTGCGATCGTGTGACAGAATGATATGAAAAACTAATCGAAAACCTCAGAAATATCTGACTCCACGCCTGCAGTGGGCTGGTGGTAAGGTCACGGCTTCAGAACCGGCGTGTTGCAGGTTCGAAGCCCGATTCAACCGAAAAACAACCATGTAAGCGGATATGCTGCACGTTAAATCCGCCGTGGCCAAACGTTCTCCCGCTGGTGAGGTGTGGAAATTTGGAGAGAAGATGTCTTCCTCGTCTTCTGAGAAGGGTTCAAAATGACGATGTCCGTCCCAAAACAGCCTTAGTATTGCTTTACAAGGGGGCGTTAATATAAGTAAACTAAACTAAACCAGGAACTACTCTAAATTGAAACAAACTAATGAAACAAGCAGCCCCATCAATTGAATTTACCTTAGAACTAACGATTGGAACTTTATTTTTCTGGCATCCAACGAGCGAATTTTTATTCTGCAACATAGCACATGTAACTCAAATTCCTATAGATTAGAATAAGGCGGGGATAGCCTAGTTGGTAGGGCGATGTCCGTTACGTTACGAATTCGAATCCGCCAGACGTTGATTCCTCGTGTGTGGTGGTGACTGGACGCGCGTATCAATCTGTTGTAGTCATAAAGTTCTCCATGTCGAGAGTCATGCCACTAGGGGTACTGGTTCGGAGGGAATCGTTCTCTTATTCAGGTCTCAATGATGATCTGTGGTGGAGTGAATGAAAATGCTCGAATAGGATACGGGTTCCTCCCTCAAAAGGGTTTGTGACGCGTGACTGGCAAAGTCGTACTCTTTGCCCTACAGGGCGCCACTGAAAAAAAAATCAAGAGACGCACCCTATTGGCTCAAATTGCTGCTACGTTACAGCTAGCTTGTCTAATGGCAGAAACATAGAATAGAGTTGCAGCCTTATTCAGCAGACACTTGAATCATTTTATTTTTAGTGCGAATCATTAATTTAAAATTGATGTGCAAATTCAAATAAATTGGTGATTTGCATTTAATTATATGGTTACTGTTGATTTCGCAGTTGGGTCGTGCGTTGCAACTCTTACAAAGCGACGAAATTAATTGATGAATGGAAATTTGGAAATTTTTCTTATAGAATCTTTGCAAAGTTTTAATTTATAATGATCGTCGTAACTAAAGAGAAGTTAGGGTAGGCGTCCTAAAGAAAATATGCTGGGGGGGGGTATTCGGTAAGACAAAAATCGCCTTGCGTGGCATTGCCTTACAGAACAGAGCACCGTCTCGTATCCGTGACCATTCTGGTCACTGAACGGTTTGGTGGTCATGATCCTAGAATTTTATTTAAAGTTTCCCGGAATTTTATTTAAAGTGTTTCTCTGTGAAAGGCGAAGCAGAGCATTGCTGATGATATAATCAGAGGTCATGAATTTTTAATTTAAAAAAAACCCGACTTGTTTTTCAGGTTGATAGATTGGTTCTGTATATTTTCTCATTATTTTAGTGACATAAATGGCAGCACATCATCATGATTTGCTTCGAAAAGTTATGTTCGCATCTTTCAAAACAATTATCTTACAAAAATTGGTTTCATCTCAAAACTCAAAATATGTCATTTCAATGATATCATTTTAGTCCCCATTTTACTTTTCCTTGATTTTAATAACATTATTTATTCAATTTCATGCACTGATCGTGACTGTATTCTTAAAAATGGGATTGTAATCCGTTCAAGTATTCAGACACGTGCGTTTACAGAATATTAACTCCGCAACAGGATTTTAACTTTCGATTTTATTTCGTAATAAATATGATTTGAAATTTTCAGTAAACTAATTCAATCGAATTTATGTTTCACTGTCGTATTAAATAACTAGGAAAATTGTTTTTAGATGTATTTTGTATAAATCATTAATAATTTAAAAATCTAAAAAATTAATAATTTGGCGAAGTAAATTGTCATCAAAGGCGGATAGTATTTTTTAAAATAATATTACGGTTTATTGTGGACATACTTCATATTCTTCGGTTATCGAACTAAAATTTTCAAGTGATTACAAAGTTTTGATAAATGTTCGCTCACTTTATATTTTCTTTCCATTTTGAAATTAGCTTGCACGTGAGCTTGTTTCTGGTAATGATTTCCTTTCAATTCCGAAAACTATTTAAACTTGTAATTGAATGAGACTCATTTACATTGCGAATGAATTATATAGTGCGTTGGAAAACGGCGAAAGTATTCGTCCGCAAATAAATGACCCCTATTCTTCTGATCAAGAGCGAATTGTAGTCATATCCAATGCATGTACTTTCAAACACTTTGGATTATTTTTTTGCAATCACTCGCAAAATAGCAACTCAAGTTATTGCTCCATTTGAGTATTTTATTAAAACACGAAATGTCAGACAAATGATAATTTAGAATGTTAAACTATTTTCTCCATTTAGTGGTTCAGTCTAATGGCTGAAAAAGCATTTTACTTCCAAACAACTGACGTTATTTTAACTTATGGTTTCAATCTTTATTCTCTCTTCTTTCGCGCAATTGCATTGAAAATAAAGGCGTTTTATGAAGGGGAGAATTTCTTATACAGAAATCTCGATATATAGAAATAAGTACCTCTCAGATTTTTTTTAATAAAAATAATTAGGTATGGCTAATAATAGTCACAGGGATGGATGGAACAGGAGCATGTCTGCAGTGTTCATGAGAAAAGAATAGTCACGCGGATGGATGGAACAGGAGCATGTCTGCAGTGTTCATGAGAAAAGAATAGTCATGTGTATGGATGGAACAGGAGCATGTCTGCAGTGTTCATGAGAAAGGAATAGTCACGGGAATGGATGGAACAGAATCGTCTTTCCACATTTCTCCCATTTCATGCTCATTACACTGTTTAAATAACCAGAGGATTATACATGCAGGGGCATGAAACGGTGTTGTGTTCTGTGTGTATTTGAGTTGATATGTTCACATGCAGAAAAGCATAATTCCAAAACCATTTTTTTCTGACTTAGGGAAGTCTGTAATGGTAAATTCGTAAAAATCTCGAAATTGAAATTTTTATCAATTACAATGAAAAAATACAAAAATGAAAAATAGAAGAGATCATTTTTATCAACCAGGGTCCCAAAAAATTCTTTTCAAAATTTATTTATCATGTTGTTGTAAGAAAACAGCAGCACTTCTCCTAAATTAGCAATTTTCGAAAATCGAAAAAGTTCTTATAAAATAAGGAACATTTGAGAATTTTATCCATCGGCATAAACATTTTAGGAGGCTGAAAATGTTTCACTTTTATGCTGCTGCGCCCTTCCTTCGAAAACATCAAACTTAAAGAAAAAGAACGAGCAAAAATCGCAAAAATGCAAATTGCGTGCGTGTTTCCCAACAATTAAGAAACTTTCTTTGCGTTCCTT
The DNA here is from genome assembly GCA_026543055.1 of Argiope trifasciata. Classification (NCBI taxonomy): domain Eukaryota; kingdom Metazoa; phylum Arthropoda; class Arachnida; order Araneae; family Araneidae; genus Argiope; species Argiope trifasciata. Next base: position 294,642 of record JAPMOQ010009725.1, read on the forward strand.
TTAAATGCCCCAAGAAGTCCCGCAGATGCTACATCCAACTAACAAATGGAGTTGAGGGGTTTCGTGCTGCTGTCTTAAGTATTGAGGGTTGTGATTGAGATTTCACTGCAGAATGAGAGGGCAGGATCACATGACAAAGAGAGAGAGAGTGGTTTCTTCGTAACTTTCTAGCATACTTTTTAAAAGAAAGAAGATCATTTTGTGTCTCAGCCGCCTTTAAATCGATTGAAACTAAAATTTTGTTCAGAACTAAAAGGGAGGCTACAAAATCACTTACCAAATTAAATATTTTTATGCCAAATTATATAAATTTAAGTTACATGCTTTTGAAAGTACAAGCAGACAGGCGTACACGTTTTTGATGGGTTCTGCTCAAAATTTGATTGGAGTGTACATTATAGATACTGATTTTGAAAACCGAATGTTGCTTTGTTGCTATCGAGTAAACTTACATATGTACAACCGAATAGAGATTGTACATGTATAAGTACAACCTTTGTTGTACATATATAATAAGATATATAAGAGAAAGAAGTTGCTCATATTTATAAGGGGTTGTACATATATAAGAAGTTGCACTTGTATAAGAGGTTGTATATATATATGAGTATAACCTCTGTTGTACATACACTGATGGAAAAAAAATCCCAACACCAAGAAAAAATTATTGTGCAGTAATGAAATTTTAGGAATACATTTGTCTAGGTAACATATTTAATTGATTAAAGTTTCAAGATGACAGGAAGAGCCATTGGCGAGAAGAGCGATTTCAAATGTGAAATGTTGGTACATTAGTAACCGGTGTAACCGCTAGAATTTTGAATGCAAGTATGCAAACGTGCATGCATTGTGTCGTACAGGGGTCGGATATCAGTTTGTGGGATGGAGTTCCATGCCTGTTGCACTTGGGCGGTCAATGCAGGGACGGTTAATGCTGGTTGTGGATGACGCTGGAGTTGTCGTCCAATGATGTCCCATACGTGCTCGATTGGAGAAAGATCTGGTGATATAACAGGCCAAGGCAACATGTCGACACTCTGTAGACAATGTTGGGTTACAACAGTGGTATGAGGGCGAGCGTTATCCTGTTGGAAAACACCCCCATGAATGCTGTTCATGAATGGCAGCACAACAGGTTGTATCACTAGACTGACGTACAAATTTGCAGTTAGGGTGCGTGGGATAACCACGAGAGTGCTCCTGCTGTCATACGAAATTGCTTCCCAAACCATAACTCCCTAGGCCACAGACAGGTCATTAGCAGGCGTTCACCTGGCCTCCTTCTAACCAACAAACGGCTATCACTGCGACCAAGGCAGAACCGGCTTTCATCAGAAAACACAACAGATCTCCACTCCGTCCTCCAATGAGCTCCAGCTTGACACCACTCACGTCGAAAGCAGCAGTGGTTTGGAGTCAGTGGAATGCACTGTACAGGGCGTCTGGCTCGGAGCTGTCCTTGAAGTAACCGATTTGTAACAGTTCGCTGTGTCACTGTGGTGCCAACTGCAGCTCGAATTTACGCAGTACGATTAGCTACAGACATACGCCAAATACGACGGTCTTCCTTCTTAGTAGTACCACGTGGCCGCCCGGAACCTGGTATTCTTGAGGCAGTACCTTCCCTTGACCACTGCCGCCAATACTCATGCACAGTGGATACGTTCCTGCCAAGTCTTTCAGCAATATCGCGGAAAGAAAACCCACCTTCTTGTAGCCCTACAACACGACCTCTTTCAAACTCAGTGAGCTGTTGATAATGGCTTTTTCGTCTTCTCAGAGGCATCCTTGACTAACATTAACCCACTACGTCAAATCTCAACTGTAAATAACGATCACGAAACTTACAGCTCTTATTTAAAGCAAACCTCATTTGCATGTTCATAGTGTCGCTACTAGCGCCACACTTACACGCGTAGCTCGAAATTTGAATCGACGTCATCTTTCAGATGTATAAACACGCCTACCAAATTTCGTTTATCTAGCACAGCTCCTTCCTAGTGTTGGGACTTTTTTTTCCATCAGTGTATATAAGAAATTGTATATATGTAAGAGGTTGTACATATATAAGTGCAACTTCTGTTGCATATATATAAGAAGTTGCACATGTATAAGAAGCCCATATATACAACAGAGGTTGTATATATATAAGTACAACCTCTTTTGTACATATATAAGAAGTTGCACATGTATAAGAAGCCCATATATACAACAGAGGTTGTACATATATAAATACAACCTCTGTTGTACATATATTAGTATAACCTCTGTTGTACATATATAAGAAGTTGCACATGTATAAGAAGCCC
>JAPMOQ010009737.1:0-16150 GCA_026543055.1 Argiope trifasciata
AAAAAAAAGTGATATCAAGGATACTGAAATGTGGGTTAGAATATTATTGTTGGTGGTATGTTGTTACAAACAGACATAAAATCCATTTCAAAACCTAAAGGATACAAATGCTTTGTTAAAGAAAATTTTAAATAAATTCTTGTAATAAACAAGCAATTTAAAAAATCTATATTTATACTTTATTTGATTTTTTAAGACTTTTTTTTGTAAGTTATTATTATAAAGGATGTTTTATACATATGGCAAGTATTTTGAAAATCTCAGATTTATTATATATATGTTCATGTAGTATAAAAAAACTGGATATTTTTAAAAACAGCATAATAAATATAATTTAAATAAATTTATACATATACATAGGAAAATAAATTTTGTAAATCTCAGGAAAACAGGCAATTTTTTAGTAGTAATTCAACTGTACATTAAAATATATACGAAGATTTAATATAACATGTTAATTACCAATAGTATTATATACAAGTATCAGAAAACAATCTGATTCCAATTTAAAATTTGAATACTTCTATAAAGAAATAATATACATTTTTTAAATAAATGATTTGAAGGTGGTGTAGATTTCAAGAAAGAAAAATTACTATCAAGATTTTGCACTGCAAGGTCTTAGGAACAAAATTGAAAATGGCTTAGCAGCAAGTGTAATGCATTTAGAATATTTGATTGCAAGTGTAATGTTTTCAGATTATATGTTATAAATACTAACCTTTTTTCCCAGGTTTCATTTCACCATCTTTTTCATAATACTCTCTGATATCCACCATCAGTTTTCCTCTGAATTCTCTGACGCTGACATATCTATACTTCGATAGCTTAAAAAAAAAAAAAAAACAATATATATACACACACACAACTGAAAATGAGGGCCTAGTAATTCAGTTATCTAATGCAAACATAAAGAACAGTGAAAAATTCTAATTTATTGATAGATTTGGTTCAAAATTTGGATATATGTATACTTTAGATACTAAAATCAAACGCCAAATTTTACTGGTGTAATGTTTTGCTGTCTGAAGTGACCATATTAGTTCATAGATATAATCACAAAAATATTTTATTCAAATGTTCAAAAAATCAGATTCAAAAATATTTATTAAGGTTGTGCAAAATTTTGAGTTAGAATTCTTTTGGTGATTAGATTGCTTTCTCCTTGAATAATTTTAATTTGTATTAATAAAATTATTGGCATTAATTTATTTTTGGTATCTTTTGGCAAGAGTAACAAATGACTTATAACTAACTTTGGAGTATTAAACATTTTGCTTTATTTTCATTTTTGGAAGCCTTGTAACTTTCAATATAATCACATTCAGAAGGCCACAATGAACGAAACCTTTTTCAACCAAACTGTTGCATAAAAATTTACATAAGAATACTCACACAATTCAATAATGACAAGTCACTAAATCAAATTGAAATAAAAGTAATAAATGTTTAACAAACAAGTAAGCACATGTAATAAAAAAAAATGATACATGCAATAAAAAACCAATATTAATGGTTTTATTTGAATGGGTAAAAATTTGTGTAAAAAGAAAATACACCTTCCCCTTTTCTAAACTAGCCAGAAAGAGGTGAAAGAAGAATAAAGTTAACCCTTTGAAGATGGGATATCCCCATTCTAAATGTTTGCTTGGGATGAAGTGTATACAACACCAATCCTACCACAGGATTTTTATTATTATTTTTTTTTAATGTGTAAACATAACATTGAGAATTACAGAAAATAGAACAACATATGCTCCTCTATAAAACAGCAACATTAATTGGTGATAATTAAGATGTAAACTTTCCATTTCTTGGTGCAAAATATATCTTAAATTACGTTTCTAGAAAAAAAGTGTTGGAGATACAAATTTTGAAAATTAAATGTTGGAAACATATATATATTTGTATTAAATATAACATATTATTTACAGGTGAAAAAAAAAACATGATTTTAGCATGTTTGTACTTCTAAATACTTTTCTTTTTTATAATTTTAATGAAAAGACAACTTGTAGCATAGGGTCTTTTGCAAAAATGACGGAATAAAGAAAGATATGTAATAATAAAATTAATGATATAAAAATTTTAATTTAAAAATTAAAGACCTCAAAAGGAAGATATTTGTTTCCTTTCCAAGATGTGGCAATTTTTCGAAAACCAATTCATATCACAGTTTAGTTTGATCTGAATTTAATTAGTTTGATCACTATGTATTGTAAATATGATAAAGTTGAGGAGTAAAAGTGGGAGAGGGAATTGGCCAGCCAATGAGATAAGACAAAATAGATTACAAACCAGCCTACACAGTAGGCTAATTGGAATACTACAACTGGGAAGGAAAAATGGGAGAGAGAGAAAAATGCTTGTTTCTTTTTTGAAAACTCTCATGTGAAGCTGATATTTTATGTAGTAATCTTTTGACAAATAGAGATAAATTTTTGAGAATCCATACACAGAGTAATTAGCTGCTTGGTGGGCTGACAAACCTCTTAATTTACATTAAAATGTATTTAAAACTCATAAACATTGTGAAATAATTTTTAGAAGCCCTATTCATTTTGTTAAGTTTTAATGGCCAGAATACATTAATAAACTTTAAAATGAATATTAAAAAAAAATTCACTAATATAATGCAAATAAGCAGAAGGCAGGCATGTAGTGTTTTAACAGGTTTCTGTTAAAATATATCCATATCAGAATTATTCAAAATCTTGATTTCTAATTCATTTAGCCGTGAATCATCACTAATTTCTGTGCAACTAATTGCTTCATTCATGATGCAAGATTTCCCTTTTCTGATAAATAACATTTTCTTAGCCCCCCCCCCCCACCAAATCGAATTTTAAAAATTCTGAAGAAATAACCGAAATATATAAAACTCATATCTGAATACTACAATAAATGTAACAAAACTAATTATAAAACTCAAACAGACCATACACAGTAGCAAAAATAAAACAAATACAATTCAGAATAAGATTTCTATCATGTGGAACAGTTAAAGAACCCATCTCTGTTTATTTACATTATAGTTACCCCCTTTCTGCAATAGATGGTGAATAAAATATGAGTGATGCAGAATAAGACTTAACTAAAGATTAGGGCACTAAAATTATATTCATTTCAAACAATGCACAGGTAGTATGCCAAACTGTAAGAGAAATTTATAGATGATGTATATCTTATAAGCTCATCATAAAAGAGTTAATGAAAAGGATATACATTTCTTTTCTTTCAGTATTTTCCTTAATGGAAAATTTCCAGATTGACCTCTGGATTTATAAAAATCCATTAAACACTGAAATATCCAACAAAACACAGTCCATAATCAGACAAATCTAGCATGTGGAAATGACCCCCCCCCCTCACCAGAAAGATAAATTTAAGTACCTGGTTAAAAAAATAAGTACTTTCAATGACACTACAATCTGATACAAGTATACCTTTTTCTCTCCTGAAATATATTTCTTAACCATTTCATTCTCAGAAATTTTCCTTTAATCTACAGCATAAATAACATTGTTAATTATTTTTTATAATTAATTTATTAAATAGTTGATGAAGTATGCTATGTAAAGAAATCAAATGTATAGCTTTTTGATATGTGATAAAATTCTGAAGTTTGTATACTTGGAAAAATGATGTATAATTAGATGAAGATTAGAAGCTTTCAAAATAAACATTTAGAATAAGTGAGTTTTACTATATGAATAGGAAGCTAATAATTAATCAAATATGAAAAAATGCAGTGTGTAATGCTATATGAAGCATATACTGTCCAAGACCCTACCTTATAACGGAATCAAACTTACTTTAATTAAATCACCATCATCACTGGTGCTGGCAGTAGAAGCAGCAGGCTTTTCATTCTTACTTTTCTTGGCAGGAGGATTGCGCTAGAATAAGAAATACTTATTTACTTAATAACAATTTTAAACAAAATTTTTTCAACATTTAGTAAAAAACAACCGATTTCTTCAGCACTGACAGTGGAATAAACATTTTATTGCACTTTTATTAACAAAAATAAATTACTATTTAAGGAAAAAAGGACATAGACTTCTTTATGTTTCTGGGATTTCTTAGAACTTGGAAGCAAAATTTAAAATATTTACAACATAAAAAAAGTTAGTTATCAGACATTATATTAGGTGTTATTATTTATTTCATGTAAACAGCCTAAATTAGTTATGTAAATATACCGCAGAAAATTTCCAAATGTTAACGTAATTTTAATTAAAGTTAAAAAAAAAATTCTTCTAAGCATTTTTTTTATCCTTCAAAGTTAATATATATACACCAAGTGATGTATCTCTAGATCATATGGTCTGGTGTGTAGAGCATTAACACACACACACATTCATTCACATAAGCAAACACATATTCATTTGACTATCAACTTTGGAGTAATTCCAGATATTGATTGTTCTGAAATGATATATTTTCTCAAGATGGTGGACGAAAAGATCTAAAACAGCACTTTTTAATATTAATATTCCTTTTTATAAAAATCAGTCAATTATAATGATTGCTTAGAAGACAGATTGATGTAACCACTTTGCTTAAAATATTAGTAAAAATATTTTGTTAAATATGATTCACAGAGCAAAGTATAAAACAATCTACCTTATTCATCAGTGCATTTTTTTACATAAAATGTAATAATTATTATTTATACCAAGTTTACAGTAGATAATATGCACGGCAATTACTAGTGATTTATAAATTAGCCATTTGCACGAATTTGATTGCGTATCCTGTATAAATTCAAAAATGTTTACCATAAACGAAATGCTGATTTACCAAATTAATGATATAGATAATGCAAACGATCATAGTAACCTTTGTCTTGTATTTATTTTTTTAGAAAACATAATATTTAATATTTATTTAATTTCATCCAATCACGTGTTGAAAGTTACATTTTTTCCCACGATTTAGTTTGCAGTTATAGTTAATCTATTTTTTAATTTAAACTTCTGTCAGTATGATAGCAACAGTTTAATAAAAGCTATTTTTTCCTCTTTGCTCATTTATTATCTATAGTTTGTTTGAAAATTTTATTGCTTTGTCTGAAATATATTATTGAAAAATATGTTAGAAAGCTAATTTTTTAATCTTTACCTTGATGTAAAAATCAGCATTATGCAATAATATTTTTGGAAGTTATAGTAGAAAAACGGTGAAGATGTAACCTTATTATTTAGATGTTACAGTATTTAAGGATTGGTATTTATACTTATCAAGATGAATTTACTATTTGAAAAATCAGAGTATTGGAAACAATAATTAACTGCACATTTAATTCTTAACAAGTGCAAATATATTTTAACTTTTTTCCTGAAAAAACTTCTTTTCTATTGTACTTATCAAAGTCTGATTTACACCTTTTCTACTATATCAGTGCTCTTCAAAGTACATCCTGAAAATGAAGAACAGCAAAAAACACAGATTACGATAATGAAATTCCAGAAATGACAAATATATTATATAAAGTACATTTAAAGTTATATAATGCAAAGTGTAAACTGAGATGGAAGAACTTAAATAAAAATGACTAATATAAAAATTAAAATAAATCAATACCAAATGATGAAAATTATACCACATAAAATTTGAAGTTTCTGGAATAAAATTATAACTCAACAAAATTATAAATAAGTCATTTAAATTTAAGTAGTACACTTTGATTTTAAAATTTTGAAGCAATTTCTGTTGAATTAAACATTGGAAAAAAAATATGAATATATTACTAGTGACTTACCGTCATGAGTAAAACCCTGCTAACTCTAAAAGTAGGGGTCAGTCGGTTCTATTACAATTTGGGGATGAAAGAAAGGGCTGTATTTCTTTTGGTGCCAAAAGAACCAATTGGAAATATCATTATCAATTGAAGAATCACTGGTTAGAAATCTCACTTTGCCTTGTACAGTGTTAATTTGATTGATCAACTAAATTATATCAGGATTTTTGAGTAATTTCATTTCATTTATATACTCAGTTAGTAATCAATGTCAACTAAATAGTTCTGAGTAATGTTTTAATTCATTAAAATTCTTTGGAAATATTTTTTCTATAGTAATTTATGAGCATAACATTATATGTAATATAACTATAAGAAGTGCTACGGAGATTTGTTAATGAATTTTGAGGTGTACGAGTTATTACAAAGATTCCAATAAATATTTCATTAGTTCTTAAAAGATTATGAAAGAAAAAAATCTTTAATTTTGCTTACTTATTGATTTATTTATATTAATTTTTTTTTTGCTGAATTTCGTGTTTTTACTTTTTATTTATATCAAACACTAACATATTTATTATGAATTAAACAGTTCCAAATTAACTTTTTTCTTTCTAATCCTAAGTTTATTGTTTGAAACTATCTTTTTCAAACCATTCAAAACTCGTAAATTCTAGTATAAAACGGAGGAGGGAAATTTAGTTTTGAAATATAAGCTTTCCACTCTTAAGGTGGGTTCAGACGAGGCTTATTATTGTTCGCAATAGAAGATCCCGCCTACTTTCGGAAAATCACGTGACCACAACGGGACAATGGCAAATATGTTTGTCCGCGTTGTCTCAAGTGTTCACACAGGGACAATGCCGGGACAACAGCAGAGAGACAATGTTTGCGGACAATAAAAAGCCTCGTGTGAACCCACCTTTAAAGACACATGAATCTTCCAGAAAATATTAAATTAGTTTGTTATTATCTAATAGTTTATATTTGATTGACAGCAGCCTCAGGTCTTAAAAAAATCCATACAAAAGTAGTTGAAGAAATATCGTCGAAGGCATTTCATAAGCAAAACATTATTTTAAAGCTTAAATAACAACAGATTTCTAAGTTTATCTACAATTTAATTTTATTTGTCATATAAATACATCAGTATAAACACAAGAGAAAAAAATTTCTCGCTTAATTAGCCAAATGATGTGGTCTGCTTTAATGCCTATTTCCCACCTTACTTAGACTTGTTCACTTACGGCAACCATATTCAGGGTTTTTCTTGTGACGGAAGGACAGTATTCACCCATCATATAAATTTATAAAAAGAAAGAAAGAATATAATTTTTGTGGACAAATTATATTTATTCTGTGATATACAAATGAATTTAACAAGTCACTTTTTTTCCCTTCAATAAAGAATAGCGATAACTTATCAGTTATCAAATGGAAATATATTCATTTTCAGACAAAATATAAAGATAAGATTCTTCACTACTTCAAAGAAATATAAAATTTAAAGATAAGTATTATTACATCATCTGGGCCAGAATCAGAGTCAGAGTCTGATAACTTTGACTTTCGACCTTTCTTGCTGGACATCGTTTCAAAACCTGAAATGAAACAATTTTACAGATTTGCAAATATACTCACATTATAAATATGATTTTATACAGAATATCATTAATTGATATTAGCAACAACTTCTTCCTGACATAACTAATCTGGCTGTGCAAGTTCTATGATAATGGGTTGTTTACAACGTAAATACTTTTTTAAATAAGAAATTCAGGATGCAAAACCAGGGCATTCATAGAAATAAAACTTGCTTCACATTCTACAATCCTCACTTGAAACAGAATACAGTTTCAATAGAATATAACTTTGATGGGGAGTTAATAGTAAAAGGTTGAGTCACACATATTTATAGCAATTAGCCACAACTTCACCCTAAATTCTATGATAATGGGTAATTTTCAAGTAGAGTTCTCTTTCAAATATGAAATTCAAGATGCAAAAACCAGAGCATTCTTAAGGATAACTTGCTTCCCATACTGCAACCTTCATTTTAAATAAAATGCAGTTCCAAAATGTTAAATTAAAATATAACTTTGATGGGGAGTTAATAGTGAAAGGGTTAAGTAATGCATTATATACATAATCATTCTGATAATTACAGTACTCACATAATTCAACTATTATGTTTATACTACCATCATATATATAGAAATTTAAATAACAGTTATTTAAAAATAAGCATATAGGAAGTATTGCACAACAGTTTAATGTAAATTTTAACTTTATTCAAGGCATATCTACAAATGATACATGTCTACAAAATTAATCAAGTAATTAAAAATGATTGATAAAATTGATCAATGAAATGGAAGTTGTTTTTCTATTCTATGAACTCTCTAATTTAAAAATTGAAAGCATTCAAATAAATGATTTGAATACTTTTCATTGAGCAAAATTGTCTCAAATATATTTATTAAAATCAATACTTCAATTTTATAAATCTATGAGTTTACCCAATGTGAAAATTCTGGTAACTCAAAGCACAGGAAAGTTTCCATAAATGGAATCGTTCCATCCTTCAGACTACTAATAGGAGGGAAACATCTGTTGAACTATAATTGAAATGCCCATCCAATTTTTCACGCTAGTATATAAATCCAGTGCTTGTAATTTGAAGAATAATTTTCGATAATAATGTTAAAAATAAGCCTAATTTTTTTAATTCGCTGAATGTTTAACTTCCAATTATTTCTGTCAAGAAATAGAATATTGATATGTATTTATGTTTACTTTGCACATCCATTTTAAAACATGAATGCAGGTAATGTAAGTAAAAACGAAATCCTTAACAACGAATTATTAATACCCACTTAATATGGTAACAAATGCAAATAATGAAAGACAGCATTCGAATTAATGAAGATTCGAAAAGTTTATTCATAAAAAGATTCAAAATTTGTGTAAGAAATATGAAAATAATGCAGCTATTGTTATATTCGATTTTTTTTTTTTTTTAAATACGAATAATGAAACAGTAAAGGTAAATGATACTCACTGAACTATGTAAACTATATCTTTGATTATAACACAGAGACTGTAGTTTACACACAAAAAAGCTGATAGGTAAAGCGATGCTGTAGGAAATTAATAAATAAAATTTTATCTTTTTGTATTCCAAACGATTGTGAAATGAGCTTGATGCCCGAGAAAAAAAATATTTCGGCGCCGGTTCTATATTTGGTTGCAGTTACTAAAATTGGATAACATATTTTAATCTTGTTCTTGATGGTGGCATGCATGAACACAGATAATAAAATTAAAAAATATTTATGAACTATTAAAACGGTTTAAAAAATTGTATAAATGAATTAAATCTGTGTAAATTTTTCAGTCCTAAAAAGTGATGTAGGTCTAAGTATTAAATAAACCGTATTCAAAGTTCGATTATTTTGAAATCAACCTGATCATAAACTTCTTACATTAATTAGCTTTGAAAGATTATTATTATTTATAAATGCATATTTTAAAAAGGATTCCCATTTTCATTTCTAGATTTCATATTACAAAAAGAAGTAATTATTAAAATACGGAATACTAGATGGCGCTGCAGTTTTTGTCATTCATTAATGGCGTATTTTATTTACAGTTATGATGTTGAAACATAACTGATATGTATGAATGTTTGTGCGATTCGTTACTGAAATTAGGGTGAGTCATGACAAATGTTTTAAATGCATCAAAAGATAGTTCATAATTAAGTTTAATATATATCATTATAACAAAGCCACTCATATAAGAATAGGTGGGGTTATTTTTGTTTTTTAATTCAAGGAAAGAAATAAACATAAAACTGCCGTTTTTCATAAAAACTAGAAGAATCAAAGTTTGCTTTCCTGTACTTAAGTAGTTTCTTATTTTATAATTATGTTCTGAATTATCAGCATCTGAATGTTTTTACCGGAACCTCATATTTAATACCTTTCAAAATATTTCTATTGTTTTGATGTAATTGTTTGCTTGTCTTCACAAAATGAGTAACAAAATCATTGAATCACGGAGGCAGAATGTTTTGATGAAATAATGCATAATACAATACAAATCCTTTAAAATCCTATACCAAATTTTCTACGTAACTGCCCCTGTTTTATTTTCTTTAACATTTGTTTTTTCTTCTACCAGTTAAATTTTTAAGAATTTTTATTCTATTATTAAAATGTTGCTTGAATTGAAATAAAAGTTTTTACATGTTCGTTAGATTTTTAAATGAGTATTATTGAATTGGGAAAAATAAGCGCTCTATATTCAGGAAAAGTGTCAAAAGAAATTATTTAACTATTTTTATTGTATAGTCTGTATTTATTGTATTGTATGGTACTATACAATTTATTAAACTCCATTTTTCAATATTAGAATTATTTATTTTGTTTTCTGGAATAAATTTTAACCAAATAAATTTAAAAATAAGCATTTTATTGCACTTTCTTTTAAACATTGTGATAGAAAATTTAGTAATATTTATGTCCTGATCATTGTAGCTGCTACTACTTGGTGCTTTTCTAGCCTTGTATTTTAAATGATAAGAATATTGCAGTAGGTTTTGCAGGAATCTGCACCTGAGGTTATCCAAGGCCTTTCATTGACTGGAAATAAAGATTAATTATGACCTTCATTTTTTAGTACATTTGCTGTATTGTTTAGTTGTTATTAAAATAAAATACAGTTAGTTAATTATGTATAAATAAGAAATTTATTCATATCATGTATGTACATTTTTGTAAATTAATAAACATTCTTAAGTAATCTTTTGTCAGAAACTTCATTTATTAATTTCAATTTGAAATGTAATTTTATTTTATTTGAAATTTTGTATTTCTCTCCATGCTGATTATTTCATATTTATAATGATTTTATTTAAAAAAAGGTATATATCAAATAAATTTGCATATTAATTTTTATAACCTTAATGTACTAATGCAGTATCTTCTGATAGGGGAAAAATTATTATATATTTCTATAGGATATTTATGAGATATGCTCTTATTTTGATTATAATTTGAAAAATATGTGGTAGAATAGTTTATCAAGACAAGATATCTGTTTAATTTGTGTTTTAAAACTCAGCAGTGATAATAATTATTTAGAATTATATCATTCCAAAACTTATTACAGATTTCATTAGTAATTTTTTGACTGCATTATTTTTCACAAATCATTACAGAATTCTGGAATCATTTTTTGAATAGCTGAATTAAAAGTCTGAAACATCTTTCATTTAAAAAAAAAATGATTTTTTAAGATGCTTGTGTTTAAATACTTGCCATTGCATAACTTATGAATAACTGCATATCATTGCTGAGCCTTTGACATAATCCCTTATTATTGGTAAATATAGGCAATAAATCAACTTGAGATTTTTAAATTATATATATATATATATGTGTGTGTCATTTGTTACTTGCAATAATCATAACATCTTTGGCAATAAATTGTTCATTTATAGTTTATGCACAGATGCTTAAATATGCATTTTGATAATTTTTTAAAATTATTTTTGGAAGAGCTTACTCATTACAATTTTTTTTCGTATGTATAAGTACATTTCTATTAAATGTATGCTTTTTACTAAAAACTTCTTAACATGAAAAAATAAATTGAATGTTCATATTTTAATCATCTCTAATTAAAGTAAAATAAGCAAAGATAACTATTGTAATGATTTGTTACAAGATAGAAAAGAAATAAAAGTGAAGTTTACTGTGTCCCTTGCTGCACCAAGAATGCCTAGTCGCAAATGAAGATGACAGACAAAATAAACACTTCTGTGAAACAATTATGGTTACCACTTTATGTATTAAAATTATGATCTGCACTGATAAATATTGTAATTTTTATTTTAATCTTTCTTATATTTAATCTGTATCCGAGATTTTTACTTTTAATCCTTGGGATCAATATCACTGCTAATCCTTAAAATTTTGAAGAATTTTTTTCCAGCTGCACTGATATGTTGTGTAAAGTGCAAAATTTAGAGCTTGCGATGCCTTTTAGAATCTGGAGAAGATACCAGGCAGAATTTTTTAACTTAATAAATTTTTTCAGGCTTCACTAGCGGTGGGAACGGGAACCTAGTAGCTTCGCTAGCGTATTGAACATAAGGACAGTATAGATAACCGGAACTATATATACAAACAAGCATCCTTTCCTAATTATATATATATGAACCTACGTATACCTATGAGATTTTTGTAATATCTCGCATAAAAAATAAAGTGTCAGTGCTAAGTTGCATGTCTTTTATAATTACCCTGTAAATGATTTGTGCCGATTTGACCAATTTTTGAGGGTATCTGAAGATATTTTACTTGTAACACTTGTTTTAAATGGGTTTTGATTCTAATTTTGTGTTTTTGAACCACTTTCTCAAGAATTTCCCACAATATATGGTAATATTCATTAGCATTTTTGTCAGGGTACTATGTTGATATGTGTAACTGCTGTTTTTACTGAAAAGGACACCATATTTTGATGTTATTTGCACTCTGGGCTCATTGTATTGCTGAAAAATGGAATTTCCATCTAAACCCAAATTTTTAACAATTTCCTTTAGATTACTGCAAATCAAAATAAACCATATGGTTTATAATAATATCTATAAGAATTAAGTTTTCTAACCTGAATGAAGCCATACAATCACAAATCATGATGGAGTCACCACCATGTAAGTCGTAATTTTTTAAAATTCAAAACGGTATTGGCTTTCTCCATAAGTTACGATGACTGTCCCTACCCAAAATGTTGGGTTTTGTTTTGTCACTAACCATGACTTTCTTTCAAAAGTGAATGATCTTCAAATATGAATTTTTTTGAAAACTTTATCTGAATTTGCAAGCTGATGAATGATTTCTCTTTAATAATGCGACTGTTATATCCAGCTTGCCATTGTCATTTCACGCAATTTCCACACTTACATTTTTGCCTATGATTTAAGAAATTTCTACTGTAAGTTAAATGAACTATATGGTTGTAGCAATCTTTAGAAAAGCGTTAAAAATTTGGCCTTGGATGAAAATTCCATTTTTCAGTAGGACAACTAACCCAAACAGAATGCATATAGTGTCAAAATACGGTATATTTTTATTATAAACAGCAGTTATATACAAAAGCACTGTTCCTGGCATCATTCTCATTGAATATTACCATTTATTGTGGGCAATTCTCAAGAAAATGGTTCAAAAACACAAAATTGCAAACAAAACCCATTTAAAACAAGTGCAAGTAAAATGGGATAAAATATCACCAGAAACCATCAAAAATTGGTCAAATCAGTGCAGAGACATTTAGAGGTCATTATAAAAGTCAGAAAACATGCAACTTAGCAGTGACACTTTACTTATATGCAGTATTTTACTAAAATTTTATAGGTACACTCTCAATTTTTTTAGGCTAAAATCTGAGTAAGTTTATTTAAAATCCTTCTGAAATTTTTCAGTTTAGAAGTTTTTTGTTGATTTTTCTTTATTTTTACTTTAAGCTAAACCATTTTTTGCATGTAAAAATAAAAACAAGTTTTTACTTCTCAGTAATTTGCTACTTATATTGGAAGTCGAATTTATCAAGTAAAAGCAAGGTGTACTCACAATTTTTTGAGCCACTGTATATATACAAATTCCACTCACCTTTTATAATTCTGCCGATTCAAAATACTTACTGCTATCCCATGCTCTAGACACCCATTCTTAAACAATTATGAAGGAAATGAACTATTAGAGCATCAAAAACTATTGCACAAACTGCAAAAAATACCATTGCAGAAGATTTAAAGAAAGAATGCAGATGATTTCGTAAAGTAAGAATTCACACGATTTTTTAAAGTTCATCCTGGCAATTAAAAATAGCGAAAGAATAAACATTTTCTGTTTGTATTGACATTAAAAATTAATTTTCCGTGTCTTATTAGTTGTAAAATTTTTAATTTATAATTTTTCCTCTATTATCACTTCAGATAATGATTTCTTTTGATAATATTTCACATCTTTGTTTGAAAAATTATGGCAAATATAGTTTAGTTTGGGAAATGATTATTTAATGCAAAAGTATGTTTGCTATGTTCTTATGATTTTTTAAAATTTTATTGAGATTATAAAATACTTAACTTTGACTCTTATCTAAAAAAATTGAAAATTTAGATAACTTTGTTTGTTGTTTTTAAAATAAAACTATTTAAAAACTGACACCTGTTTTACTGAAATCAGTAATAGTCACTGAATTTAATACTTTTTTTGTATTTGAATTTTATAGGCCAGCTACCATAAAATCCACCTAATTCCAGGATGGTGACTCTGAAGAATGGACGATAAAAGAGTAGCTGACTACTTTGTGGTTGCTGGGCTGCAGGATAATGCTTCTCCTTTGGATGAATCCTCTCGGGATGGAATTACGCCTAAAACAACACATCCTTTAATCCCAATTACTGATGTTACTGTCATTATACGTAGTCAAGGGGAGACCATACCCAAAGGTTTTACTTGCATAGAGTATACACCATCAAATTTTCCAGCTGATCTCAATCATGGAAGTATACGAAGTCCAAACATATATTTTTGTTACAAACGTGGGAGGGATAAACCACCTTTGGTGGATGTTGGGTGAGACATATATCAATATTATTTGGAAAAATTCAAAACTTCATTCAATTTTATATTTTATCTATTTTATTTTGGCTTGACAGCAGTATGAGCAAAGTACAGCTGTTGATTTTTGACACTATTTTTCTGTTAGTTCAGTATTTGCTAAAGTGTGTAACTTTATTGGTATGGTAATTATAGATTCTTATTTTTCTTTTTGTGTGTGATTTGATATGTATTTTGTGGAAATTTAAAGAACACAAATGTACCTGCTTCCCTTGTTCCCCAACTGCATTTTGCATGTAATGTATAATGCCTTTGCATTTTATAGCATTTTAAAAGGTATTCTTTTATATTTTGCATATTTAACTTACTAATGATATTCTTTTAAATATGTTTTTTTTTTTCGCCTGAATTCATATAACTTTTTAAAATTTAAAGCCAGAAAGTATTTTGCTATAACATTTTGAAAATAAAGCTCATAATCAGAGATCCTTTGACTTAAAAATATTAAGTGACTTTTGATACCAATACACCATTCGTGCTTATAACCTTCACAGAGCTGAACTTATTTTGGTTTACTATTAAAGCAGCTAATAATTTTTTTTCTTTTATTTTGATGAAAGGACAATACTCTTAAAGGGCTGCATAAATAAAATCAATTATTTGTATGAAATCTTGTTGAAAAGACAAAATATTATTTGCTTGTAATAAAGTATATCTTGTTTTTCTTTTGAGGATTATTAATTTGCTTATTTTTTGTGATAATGGTTTTTTAAATCTTATTTTGTACCTGCATTTATTATTGTAAAACAATTCATGACACAAATTAACATATATGGTGTAAATTATTATTATACTAATGAACATTTTTATATTTCATAAATTGAATTAATTGATAAAACTTGGTGATATACGGTTAAATTTTGTCAAAATGAGAATATTGAATATATTGAGAATTTATATATAATAACTTATCTTCATCAATACTAAGAATATTTTTGACTGATTAATATGAAAATCCTTATTTGAGAATACCTAGATGATTACAGTTTTTTTTTTTTTTTTAAATATATTAAGAAATCCAGATTTTTTGTGATATTCCTTCATATTTGACTAATAATAATTGCAGATATACTGGTTTATTAATGCACTTTATTTAAAGTTTTTGCATTAGTTGACATATAACCTTTAAAATCTCTTATTGTATTCATGAATTCTGAATTTTAGGGAGAAATGCATATGAAAGAAATTGGCTACAGAATATATTATATAGTTTATTGTATAAATTTAATTTAATTTATTCCTATGTTATTGTTTTAAACATACTCTATTAATTTTGATAAAAATGTTAAAACAGTATGAATTATTGTTTAAAGCTTTTTTGAAAAAACTCTAGGGTTTTGTATGATGGTAAAGAAAAAATTATGGCAGATAGTGAGGTAGTTTTAACTACACCATATGGCCGTTCAGCTAATGTGAACAATAGTGGCTCAAAAACATTTATTACATATCGAAGAGCACATGAGAATGCTCCATGCAATCAACTTGTTGTCACAGATATTTGCATCATTCTGGCCAACAAGGTAATGATTTTTATTAAAATTATGTAAAGCTTTTTATCTTTTTAAAAATATACTATTTCTCAGATCTGGTTAAATTTTATAATTGATATATGTATATACTTTCTTTATTGTATGATTTTATGCATATATATTTTGTACACTTTTTTTTCATAACAATTCAACTGTATTGATTTTGTGAGCATATATTT
>JAPMOQ010009738.1:0-16046 GCA_026543055.1 Argiope trifasciata
CTAAAATAAAGAAATAAGCTATCAAAGATTTATTTGGAAGGAATATATCAAATGTCTTTTAGATTGAATGAAAAGACAAGTATTTCTTAAAGAAATTATTTGCATAGTGTGCATGTATTCAATTCCCAATTATTTCTTCTATATTTTTGTTAGATTCTTCCTCATGCACAGCCTTACAACTTCGGTTACGCAATCAGAGATCACACCAGTGACCAGTACAGACAAGAGAAAGGAAATGGACTCGGAGGTGTAGTGGGAAGTTATGGGTTTAAAGATGCCAGAGGAATTGTTCGTAACGTCAACTATGTCGCTGATCAAGCTGGATTCAGAGCACAGGTCAACACCAACGAACCAGGAACGGCCAATCAGAACCCTGCAGCTGTTCTCGTAAACTCTCATTTGCCTGTTGTAGTCAAGGCAGTCGAACCCATCCACCCACTTCCCGTAGTCGCTGTCCCAACTGCTCATGGCGATTTAAGATTTGGACCTGGATTCGCAGATGCATTGAGATACCATGGAGGTGTCAACTTTGCCGTACCTTTGATTGGAGGAGCTGTAAGAGGATACGACAGCCGATTTGCCAATGTGATTGTTTAAATGATGTTTCTGGTGTAAAATATTCAATTCTTCATGTCATTTGATATTGCTAGTAATATCTTCAAAATTTTTTTAGAATTTTTTTTAGCTTTCCTTTCACTTGCTTGAAATTATGTTAACTTCTTTCTTCTTTATAAACAAAATGCAATTATGTTATAAGGCGTTGCTATACAGACTCTCTTCATCGTTTGCTTTGTTTAATTACATGGAATGCTGGGCATTAATTTATGTATACTTTCTGCGTTTTTCCTTCAAATAAATTTTGTGAAATAAATTTGGTTTAATATTATTTTTTTCTGATCATCTGTATTGTAGCAAGTCAATAGAAGATTTTTATTTTTTAAAATTTCGTACTTTTCCTCAGGTGTGAAATTCACTGAATTTAACTTTTTGTGATTATTATTTATCTTTATGAGGAGTTATTACACATATACGTTTTGCCATATACTAATTTCACCACTTCATATTGAAATATCAGATAGCGAATAGAAATCTAAAATCTAATATCCTGTTAATTCTAAAGAATATTTGTTTAAAATTAAATAATCAAATTTTAATCTATTCCGGTTCATATCTTAGCCTGTGAGATAAATTTTTACATACCTACTGCCGTCTTCTACTAGTGGTTCAGGACCATTTCAAAAATTAATTGTGTGAAAGACGAATAACATTTAAATGATTTATTCTGATTCAATACAATATCATTCTGAATAAGAGTTATCAAGAAATCTTCTAGATTATACTTTAAAAAAATAATCACACATTTTACATTTCTAAATATTGCATGTAAAATCTAAAATTTAGGGATGAATGAGTGTATTCGAAATGCAGCAAACGATTTTTTTTTTAAATCTTGTAATGACTTGATCTCCACTGATCAAATAAGAGAATAATTCCAGATAAATATCTTATTTACAGCCCTATATATTTACAGAACAATTTGTTCTAATCTAGGTTAAATATTCGTTATTTACACAACATTTGTAGATTGAAAGTCTATAGCAAAAACATTTCAGGGAAAGAGTCCTGCATTAACTCCAAGAAAAATACCACAAGACGCTAGCAAGGGGTTAGCTTGAACCGGTTTTAAGATGGAGTGACAAAATGGCAATCCGTATTACAAAAGTCTCTCATCTCCCAAGACAAACCGTCCCTTTATCGCTGTCCAAACTCCACTTCCGTAAACCTATAATTCATTCAGCAAAACTTTCCTTCAATTGTGGTACCAATCTTACATGACGTGAAACTGCCTATCAATGACGAGTCCTAGCAGTACCACTCTGGAACACGTGTCAGTTCTAATCCTTCACAAAGAGACAGCCCGGCATCCAGCAGTTGGGCGCACTTCCTTTGAAAAAGCGACATATTCCATCCCCACGATGAACTTCAAGTGTGGTCTAATGACGATGCGAACAATTGGAGAAGGAGATTCACCATATCGAAATTTGGCGTCGTATAACAATGGAAGACGTGTTTATAAATGGTGGGCAGCTGTCGGGAAATGCCGCTAATTGTGAATGGGACAGGGGAGTTTTACAGTCCATTTTTTATAAAGATGAGAAGTAAGTAATCGCTATTAGAAATTCAAAAAATCCATAGTTCATATAATAACTGTCTACTAGTGGTGATGGCAGTGTAATTTAACGAAGATTTCATGAAAAAGGTGAATTGTTGCAAAATGATATATTTTTAGAGAACAAAATTATAAAATCATTTTTATAAAGAATGATCCAGAAAGTAGTTATTTTATGTTTAAAAAATTAAAATAGTAATTTAAAGTTATAATTACTTCACATAAAATTTATAATTTATATTTCCATAACTCGTTTATGTTATTTTTTTATATATTCTAAAATTTATACTTTATATTTCTATAAAGTATGGATGAAAATACATGATTCTTTGTCTATGATTTTTTAAAAATTATATTTGGATTTAAGTATTTAAATGTGCTAGAAATCAAAAAATCACAACTACTTGCGTTATAGAAATAAAATATATTTTGATTTTTTTCTAAACTTGAAACACTTTCCATCAGAAGACTTAACGCTTAGGAATTCTAAGAATTAAGAGACTTCGAGATGTAATTTAGATGCCGAGAGTGGAACATATTGAACATGGAAATTTTACCTTTTTAAATTTTGATTAAAAAATTTTGTTTGTAAATAAATCGATGTCTTTACTTAATAAAATTCACAAATTGCTTTCATAACAAATATATTCAGTAGTTAATTCGTATTTTATTTAAGCTGTACCGAGTGCATCAAACTTTCGAAATAAAATGTTAATATTATGTTGAATTGATGTATATGTTTTGATATACATCAAATTATAAGTGGAGCACCATTATAAATCGAAACACATGCTTATAGTTTGAAGCTTGTTTGTGATGTTGAATCACATTTAAATTTCCTTTAATTAAGCTATCGATGAAATTTTCACTACTCCGATTTAAAAATAATTCTCGCTTTTGTTATAAAATTTGTAATGATTATTAAAATATTACATCCATTGATACGTTCAATTAATATCAGAGCTTGAAGTTTAAATAATTCAGATGAGAATGAAAGATACTGAATTTTGTGCATTTCAAGACAATAATTGTGAGTAACCCTATAAGTTTCAATTCAAAAAGTTATATTTCTTTAATTAAAATTCCTACATTTTGTGCATCCTTTTTTACTATTAAAAAGCAAAATTATTCAATTAATTGTTATGAAATCCCTATTAAAGCCTCCCTCAATGTCTCACAATATTTGAAAGGAAAATCTGATAAAAATTATTTAGTAGATTAGTAAATTTTCATTTTATTAAATTCAAACTCAAATGTATCACCTCATTTGCAAAATGATGACGAATAAAATATCAAATTATTTAAATTTCAGATTGTTTATTGGGTTAGAATTTAAACTACATTCGACAATGTTCACGTAATTTTGGATGCGATAGAGTGAATGAAAATCAAACAAAATAAATAAACAGCAAAAAGGTAGTGAATTAGAAAAATAAAAATATTAAAATTTGAAAAAAGCAAAAATATTACTGCAGTACTATTATTCTTTTAATAAAGTTATCGAAAAAATCTGTTATGGAGCAGATCTTAAATCTAAAGAAGACCTTAATGTCAGATTGCATTTCCTTTTGTTGGTATGTGTGATAAGCTTAATATGGTCAAATAAGTTCCAAGTATTTTCATCACCACCGAAAGGTGTACATCTTGTTTGGTACTCACACCACTGAATATTTTTCATAATAAATATGAACTCATAATTGCGAATATATTGCATCTGCTTAAGGACGTGCTTCTTTCTTCTCCATTTGATTTTTTTTTCCATCCTTGAATTTGTAAACATAACTGAACTTGTTTAATTTGGTGTCTATTATTGCTTCTTCATGCTCAGTCCATTCTTTAAAAAAAATTCTTAGCATACTAACAAATTGATTGTTGAAAAAGGACGTAGAAAGGAAGAGCTTTTATGGTTAGTAATTAATGGACCCGAAATATTCTAGTAATTTGAAAATGGGACCTCTTTTGATATATACACTTATTTTTCTATCGAATCCCTAGATCTCCGATTCTCGGCTATCTTTTTTTAAAAAGAAAGCGTGAAAGCTTGTTAGATCATTATCGCTCTCTAGAGAGATTTCTATCCAGATCCTAATAGGAATTTCTATAATCTGAACAAGAAATGGAAAATTTGTATATCAAACATATATGATATTTACTGATTTTGATTACTAATTTTAAACTGCTAAACTTTATAACAATCCCAACTTGTTCAAAAAAAGTTAAAAATAAAACTTTATCACAGTTAATACAAAGAATTTTTCTTCAATGTTCATTAAAATT
This sequence comes from Argiope trifasciata, assembly GCA_026543055.1. NCBI lineage: Eukaryota > Metazoa > Arthropoda > Arachnida > Araneae > Araneidae > Argiope > Argiope trifasciata. The sequence continues at coordinate 4,448 of JAPMOQ010009738.1, forward strand.
ACGGACATTAAATTTTAAAAAAGCTAAAAAAAAATAAAATAAGTAATGTAATTTTCTATTTATTTCTTGCGTTGCATATTAACAGGTTAATTAAAGTCAATTAGAATTATATATATAAATATATATATATATATATATATATATATATATATATATATATATATAACAAAACATGAAATTTCAATTTTCGATTTATCTTCAAAAGGGAGGAGTAACCATCTTTTTATTGACAATAATAATTCGCTTCCCGGAATTTACTAAAGCATTAGATATTTGAAAATAACTTTGAAAGATATTTATATAAATGAAGCACAATATTACATTAAATTAAACTCCAAATTATTGCATTTCAAGAGAATAAACAATTCAAGAGTACAGTGTGTAATGTACAGTGATTTCATCAAAAATACGTTTTTACTTAAATTTTTAGAAGAGTTTAGAGTTTTATCTTCAATAGAGATAAGGATAGCAAACAGATCATTATAAAATCAGAAATTCGAAAGCAATTTTTCACATTTTGCTAACATGTGATACTGATTTTGCACAACGGGATGTTACAACTGATTTACCAATGAATAATCTATAACTTCCCAACACCAGCAAATCATTTTCTTCACAAAAAAGTCCCAGCAGATATTTTTTACAATGTTTTTTTATCTTCATTTACGTGTGTAATTTCTAAAATTATTGCTTCCGAAAACCCAATATCCATTACCGAACAAGAAATTTTGTTTTAGAATAACAATAAAAACAGGACGTAATTGGATATATTTTCCAAAGACAATACATTTAATTTTACATGACATTTTAACCTTTCAAATTTCATATCTAAACAATTTAAACTGTTACACTGAATTAATCTCATAAATATTAATACATTTACAAAATAAAACTTGTATAATAGAGTAATAACATAAAACAATAAATATCCATAATAATCATAATATTTTCATGTCATTGAAGAGATATGAATCTTCAAGCAGTTTAATCATATATATTCATCATTCTAAATAGTTTAAATGTATAAATTTGCAATTTTCATATTATTAATTATTTCATTGACCTATAATATATTCAATGAGTTTTGAGAAATGAAACTTAGACAGCTACAGTATTTTATATCATTACAGATACTCATCTGAGAATGCATGTTTTTTCGGATTTAAGTGTTAATCTATTTTACTGTAACTTCCTTTGTTAGGAATTTTAAACTGTAAATGCATATTTTTAAAATTTTATTTGCAACATTTTTTAAATTTGTTAAATGTTTTAAGTAAATAGAATTTAAAAAAAATTTCATTAACGCTTGCATTCTTTGTATTTATAAGATATCAATTTTTTTTAAAATTACCTTCATTATATATTTATTATGTATCATGTTTTTGAAAAAATGCCTTCTCTTCTTCTCATGATATTTATTAAATAAAAAAAAATTTCAAATGTTTTTTCTAGTTGTACTTTCTTACGTGACTGCATCTCAAGCCTCCCATATTTTGTCGCATGTAAGTAGAGAAATGTTATCTTTAAAAATTCAATCGTAATTAATTTACATGTGCTCTAATTTAACTATTTAAATATACATCGGAATATAATGTTTATTGAAGAATCTGATTTTTATCCTAATATTGTTTCAATAAAAGAAAAAAAAAACTGCAAATTTTTTACTTCGATTTCGTATATAATATAGCTGGTTTTTGAATACAATGAAGAAACTGACTTAAAAATAAACAATAACTTCGAAAATGTTTGTCCAAAAACTCATGGTTAATTCATTTCAGAATAATTCAGAATGTTAAATGTCAATTTCCGAGATAAACTCAGAAAAAAATGTTTTAATCTTTTCTGATGTATCTATAAAATTCGAGTATGTTTTTTTTATAAAATACTGAAATTAGATATCGAGAATATTATATATATATTTTAATGCTAATATTCAAATTGAGGATGTGATAATTCAAAATTTAGGATCCAAATTCAGATTTCAGTACTTAAAAATTTATTTAGAAGTAAATTTTAATGTGTTTTTGATTAAACAAAGGGACAAGAATCTTTTGAATATATTAGGTATTCTTGAATCATGGAAATGCAGAATTGTAGATAAACAAATATTGATAAAAATTGTTATCAACCGAAGTACATTAAATTTATATTTTCTACAAAATTTGGCATACTTCTGGTAAACTATTATAATGGTAACCATTATTATTAAATTTTTATACAAAACTTTATTCAAATTCAACAAATCATGGAAACAAATGGTTTTTTGGGAAACTACATCCGCAGGCGATGCAACATAGAGCATGGATAAAAGAAATTGTGGCAAAAGAAGAATGACAAATTTTTTAAAAAAGTAAATACCACTAATTAATTTTCATTTTGGAATTATATTGTAATATAGTATTAGAATTTTACAGAATTTTTAAATTTATTTAACACATTTAAATATTCGAAATTTCAAATATCCTGTTTCTGTTAATAAATAATATTATGAATACTATTTTTCATAAAGTTAATATTTAAATCAAAATTAAATCATTTATTTTATTAATCAATTGGCAAAAGTCATTAGAAAACTCATTGTAATAAAAGCTCAATTTGCGACATAGCAGCAATGCATTTCTTATATAATATCATATATTATATAAGGAAATGCACCGACACATACACTGAAGTGACAAAAGTCATGGGATAGCAATATGCAAATATACAGATGGCAGTAGTATCGCAGCGAAAAAGTATAAATGCGCAGTTCGTTTTCCAGAGCTTTCATTTGAGTTCAAGTTATTCATGTGAACAGGTTTTTCGTGATTTATGGCGGCACGAAGAGAATTAACAGACTTTGAACGTGGAATGTTAGTTGGAGCTAGACGCATGGGTCATTCCATTGCGGATATCGTTAGTGAATTCAACATTCCGAGATCCACAGTATCAAGAGTGTGCCGAGAGTATGAAATTTCAGGCGTCACATCCCATCATGGACAGCGCAGTGGGCGACCACCTGCACTTAACGACCGAGACCGCCAACGTCTGTGTAGAATGGTCAGTGTTAATAGACACGCAACACTTCGACAAATAGCTGCAGGAATCAATGTGGGACGTACGAGGGACGTGTCCAATAAGACTGTGCGGCAAAATTTGTCTTCCTTGGGCTATGACAGCAGAAGACCGACTCGAGTGCCTTTACTGACAGCACGACATCGCCTGCAGCGACTCTCCTGGGCTCGTGAGCATATCGACTGGTCCCTAGACCAGTGGAAAACCGTGGCGTGGTCAGATGAGTCACGATTTCAGTTGTTACGAGCTTATGATAGAGTTCGAGTGTGGCGCAGATCCCATGAAGCCATGGACCCAAACTGTCAGCAAGGCACTGTTCAAGCTGGTGATGGTTGCATAATGGTGTGGGCTGTTTTTACATGGCATGGACTCGGTCCTCTGGTGCAACTGAACCGATCATTGACTGGAAATGGTTATGTTCAGCTGCTTGCAGATCACTTGCAGCCATTCATGGACTTCACGCACCCACACAACGATGGGATTTTTATGGATGACAATGTGCCATGTCACCGGGCCAGAACTGTTCGCGATTGGTTTGAAGAACATTCCGGACAATTCCAGCGCATGATCTGGCCACCTAGATCACCCGATATGAATCCCATCGAGCATTTATGGGACATCATCGAAAGGTCCGTTCGTGCCCAAACTCCTGCACCATCCACACTTTCACAATTATGGACGTCTATACAGACAGCATGGCTCAATATTCCTGCAGAGGACTTCCAACGACTTGTGGACTCCATGACACGTCGAGTTGCTGCACTTCGCCAGGCAAAAGGAGGACCGACACGATATTAACAGTCATCCCATGACTTTTGTCACTTCAGTGTATATACATTATATATTATACTGTGTATTAGAATATATAAGGAAGACAAGTGTTTCTTAAAGAAATTTGAGCATGAAGTATTTCTTAAAATGCATTATTTGCACTATATCTCAGACTAAATAAAGTCACTTTAACAATATTCAACAACATAAGAATTTTAATTTAAAGAATTGGATATATGTTCCATATATTTTTATAATATAAATAATATAACATTTGTTTTTTATATTTTTTAAATATACATATGAGGATTTTCGTTTCATATTTCATCCGTCAAATTTTGAGATTTTTAAAAAAGGCACATCTGCTCTTATTTTTCTCTGACCTGTTTAAATAATTGGTTTGAGGGGTAGGAAACTTACAAAACTAAAATTTGCCCAGAGACCGAATATTATTAGTTTCATTTCTGAAACAATTCGATGAGTCTAACTTTTTACATTATAACATCTTGTATTAAACAAGAAATGCAGTGACGACATTTTGTGCATCTTAGTTTTAAGACTTAAAAATTATCATTCTCATAATATGATACTACAGTTCTTTTATATTAAAAATAACAAAAAGATTTATTATTTATCATTTTCTATGGTAGATTTTAGTTTAAATGATTCTGAGAAATATTTTATCTCCACTTTAACAATCAAAAATTATACCAGATAAAATTTTAAAACATATATAACATTTATTCTTTAAAATTTTAAAGAAAAAATGTTAAAGAATTAATTTTTTCTTTTAAAATTTTATAGAAGACTTTCAAAGGTGAGTAATGGAGATTTGAAAAACATTCTTTATATCCTCTTCATGTGTAAACTTTCTCCATTCGAAGTATCGGAATCTTACTAAAAATAATTGTAAATGCATGGAATATTCTTCATTTCATTTAAATGAATTGAGTATTTTGCATATTTTTAATTGTTTCAGGTCCTTCCTCACGCTTAATCTTACAACTTCGGGTATGCCATTAGAGATCATACAAGTAATCAATACAGACAAGAAAAAATAAATGGACTCGGAGGTGTAGTAGAAACCTATGGATTCAAAGCCGTCAGAGGAATCGGTCGCAATGTCAACTATGTTGCTGATCATGCTGGATTCAGAGCACAGATCAACACCAACGAACCAGGTACCGCCAATAAAAACCTGCAGCTTTTCTAGTCAATTCTCATCAGCCTGTTGTAGTCAAGGTAGGCGAACCCGTCCACCCACTTCCAGTGATGGCTGTCCCAATTGTCCATGGAGATTACAGATTTGGACCTGGATTCGGAGATGCCTTAGGTTACCATGGAAGTGTCAACTTTGCTGTGCCTTTAATAGGAAGTGCTGTCAGAGAATATGACAGCCGATTCACTAATGTTATTGTCTAAATAATATTTCCCCTGTAAAATATTTTAATTTTTGTAATTTGATATTGCTTGCAGTTAATTCATAAATATCTGCTTTTTATCACCTGCTTTTTGATTATTTTTCCTTAATAAATCTTTAAAAACAATAGAAAATATAAGACGCTTCTATACAGATTCTTCTTCGCCTGCTTTATTTCACTGTATGGAATGCTTTAACCTATCCTGCAAATTCTCTGTATTTTTTTAATTTTGTGAAATAATTTTTTTCTGATCTTATTTTCTGTGGGATATTTTATTCGATATTCTGTAATGAAATAAGAAAAACCAAATTTTCCTTATTTTTATGAGACAATCAGTAAATGCATTATTGTCTAAGAATTTTTTTAAAAACAGTGTTAGATATTTGATCAACAAATGTAAACTTTGTGCTGGCTTCCGTATATAAAATTCAATGAAAAATTATTTTCTTAACATAAATATTATATAAATATTTTTTTAAATACACTATTATTTCATTAATTCTGAAACAAACATTTCAAAATCCAACCTTGTTAATTAGTTTTCTTCTATGAGCATCTTCTTTGAAATTTGTGTTAATGTATCTGCATACTATGTCATATATGCTAATTTTTCTTTTATATGGATTAACATGTCGGTTAACAAATCTAAAATTTAAGCCTAAATCTCCCTCAAAATTAAGAAAGATATTTTTAAATTTGAATCATTATTTAGGGAAAATATATTTTGATTGATATTTTAGATTCTCAACATTATTTCCATGTTCCAAATACAGCCACTCTTTCATAGGGTATTCAGGAAAGTTTTATAAAGAAATTGTGTGAAAATTTAAAAGTGGCAAATGTTATATTCTTATCAAAGCAGAATTTTTAAATCATTTTAAATAGTTTAACACAAGATATTTTCATTTTAAATGTTAAGTATTTTAACTATTATGAACCATACTCATTATTCAGAATTTATCTTGCACACACAAAATATAATTATTATTAACAACACCAATCGAGACAAATTATATATAATGAAAATTTTTATTGCAAACAGTAATTTTTCTATTTATTCAGTGAATCGCAAACGATATTTCAGTTATACAAGCATATTTTGGGCTAATTGCTTCGTCAAAAAATATGCTTCCCAAGTATTCTACACTCAGTAAATCTACCAACGCAGCACTTAGAAGAAAGCAAATTAAGAGCAACATGTGACAAATGAAGCATATCGTTTAAGAGTTTTACGAAATGCTTCAGAATATCGAGAACAGCAGGCGGCAGGAATCGAAAGACAAAGCTTATGTACTAACCGATCTTGCTTAACAGAATCAGAAGACCAACATGCGGCATGAAACGAAGCAATTATTCTTAGCGGAAAGTAGAATAGAGAAAAAGTGCTCATTTTCCGTATTCCCATTATTCCCCTCGACATGCTTTTTGATCTCAAATGATTGGAATTCCCTTTGACATTCTTAATGATCATCAACAAAGCCATGGTGAAATGTGGGGATTGGATCTAGAAAATCCATGTTTTACACATGGCCATTTGTACATTGAAGGGCCAAAAGTCCGATAGCCAAGAAATTTCTCTGTTTTTGCTGAAGGCGGAAAAACAGAAAAAAAATGTATTCTATAGAGCACTTAAATAATAAAGCCAGAAAATTGAATAAATATTATTTATATATCATTCAATTTCAATGAATGTATTTATTGTAGGCAAGGAAATAAATATAATTCTTTTTTATAATTCCTAATTAAACAAAATAGCTATTTCAAATTCCAATCGACGATTCCAAAACTATTTCTTCAGCGCCGGCAACGTGTGCCAAACATCAACTAGAAATATAAATACATGTAAAACGAGAAAATTTCTAATACTTCACCTATATTTTTAAAATTTAATATTCTTTGGACTTATACAAAATGTGGCCCATAGTTTTGAAATCGTATTTTTTTGTTAGTGAATTAAAATTATTTGCTAAGAAGCTAGCAAAAAAGGGGAAATTAATAACTCCGGTTGATTTTTAGAGTGAAGTTAGCTTTAAATTTTTTTGCCATACTTGAGAAGAAGATTCAAGGAATTAACAATTAGATGTCAAGTATTGCTTTTTAAACATGTCAAATTTCGCATTCTGATATTTTGAATGAATGAGATTGAAAAGTTATCACATCTCATTGATTTATTATTAATAATATATATATTTAGATTGATTATTTAATTAATTTGCAGAATGCGAATAGCATTAGAAGTGCTGATGACAGAAAAAAAAAAAGATATTTTTCACTTCTAATTGTATGCTTTTTTTTTCATTTTTTTGCTGAATAAAATTTGATACCTGCACGAAGTATAAACAAGTTGTTGCTTCGAAAACAACCTATTAAACTGTATTTCACTGTTTGAACTAGCCGAAAATTAAGCTTTACCAGTATGCAAATGACCAGTATAAAAAACAATATTTGAAACAATGAATGTTTAAAGAATTCGCAAAGATTTATTCAAGGAATAAAAATCAAAAACTTTTTTAAAAACAAATCGAGCATTTAAGCTTTAAATCTTGCCTTTTCCATTTGATTCAAATAATATAAATTGAATCAATAATAAGGTACATGTTATATAACATCCTACTTAAAAGTGGGATTTTGCATATATATATATAAGGGTTTTCCAAACAAAATTCTAGAAGATTAGAAAATGAGATAATAACATCAAAAAACACTGCACAAATTTTTAATAATAGAAATGTTTGAAACATCTTATTTTAAATCTTAAAAAATATGAAAAGAATTACAATAATTCGGAAGAGAAAATACACGCACAACGACATTTTAGCGTGGTTATCTGCCTTAATATGACAGTTAGACTCATAATAAAAAGCCAAAGGAGTCATAATTTTAATGAAATCGATAGTATTTTGCAAATAAAAGGTGCTTTAAAAAGGTAAGTAATATAATAAGAAGGAGAAAGGTGAAACTAGTGGAAACCTTTTCTTGTACATATTTTTTCAAACAGATAATTAAATAATACATTTCATAAGAAAAGGAAAATAGTCTTGAAATTCAACTATAAAAAGCTATAAATGACTAATTCCAATTTTATAATTATAGGAATACTTTATTGAAATACTTATAAAGATTTATAAGTATTTCAATTTTATTTAGAATGATGTTATTAATGCAATACTTGTAACAATATCCATCTAAGAGTTATCAAGATGCTCAAATATTGTGTCATTTAGGACCATAAAATCACACATATTAACTTTCGTTAATCAACTATGCATGGGTTCCATGGAATGCGCTATCAGAGTAATTAGAATTTTTAAAACTCGATCCACATTTTTATCAACAGAATTTCCTACATAAATTACATAAATTATGCATGTATAATTTGTAACACTAAATAACAAGTTTAATTTAATTCATTCTAAATGGATTAAAGTACATATAGGTCCTTTAAATGTGAACTAATCATTTTCTTTTTAAGAAGATTCCAGATTACTTATTATAGTATATTGAAAGTGATTTTTAAGCCAAATAAATCGTCTTAATACATATTTAACCATCTCTAATTATCAAAAATAATCCTTTAAAGGCTGATTTCCGTATAGGTGGTAGGGGTGGTCACCTCATGACTTGAGACCGAAGAGGACTCAGAATCTATACCATAATGCTGAAATGCAGTGATTTTTTCTTGTATTTGACTTGTTCGAATTTTTTCCGGTCTTTACTTTAAAAAAAGAAAGAAATTCAATGAAAATGAGGAATTTAACGAAACATGGGGGGGATAACTATGTATGGGAAAAATATTATAAGTAGTAAAAAAAATTGTGATAATCAAGAAATTTCTATTTTATAAAAAAGAACCAACTATAAAACAAAGAAAAAACACACCGTGGTGCCATCAAACCATTTATTCCAAATAAATTTCAATATGATTAGCAAAATCATATGATTTTAATATTATTAACTGAGGCAGATATGACATGCAGTGACGACCAAGATGTTTTTATTTTGACAAATGAGCAACTGTGTTTTATTTATTTGATTTGCAGGGATTTTGTACCCGAATGCATACTAATGAAAATGATCTTTCTGTCAATTTTCCATAATATATATCTTGGAATTTATTTATTTATTTGCAAATCTGCTAGATCTGTACCTTTCCCCTCTTTCTTTTTTGTTGGTTAACTGACTTTCAAATCACCGATTCTCAGTCAACATAAGATAAAGAAAAAGGAGGAAATGAGGCCTCTTTTATAAGAAATGCGTGGACAGCTAAAAGTGTGTGACATTGACCTTAAGTGGAGAGGATGACATTGTTTTGTAGATATTTCTATGTATTTCCGTTTCCTATTGTCAATTTCCATGAAAGCATTCTATTCTTAAGATATTCTCTTTTTGCTCAATTTTTGGGGAGCCCAACTTCAAAATCCACGAGTATTTTTAAAGTATAGGCACAAATAAATGCCGTCGTTAAAAATTAAAAATACCTTTCTCAGCTACCATAAATATTTATTCACTAATATTTTTAAATGATTCAAAGAGAATTTGTTCTATAGTACTCTTCATGTGTGAAGTAGAAAAATGACTACGTAATTTATGACAAAAATAATAAATAAATAATGAAATGATAATTTTAATTTTGTGGCTTATCATTAATTTTGTTTTTTAACTTATTGGTTTAATATTTTTAAATAAAAGAAAACATTTATGAAATTTAAAAATTTCCATAGTAAATTAGGTACATAAGTATTTAAATTCTGCCAGTTGAAATTTTCTAAAAACATACTGAACTGCAACAAAAAAAATCTTGAGACATTATATGATTTATTTCCAACATAGAAAAAAAGCAATGAAAAAACACATTTCCTGCAGTAGCAAAAACATTTGCCGACAATTAATTATTTTGAAACAAATATCACGTAAATGGTATTTATTATTCAATGGAGTAAGAATTATACTTATTGAATAATGGAAGAATCGATGTAGTTTTTATTGAAGTGAATTCAGTTATGGGAATACTAACACTCATGAATGTCAAAGAGTTGGCAATTAAAACCAAAAACTTAACCTATGTTTGCTGAGCTATTTTTTAATTAATTAATTCTTCCCCCTCCACTCATACTAGATTATAAACTTTTTTTTTGCAGATAATATTTTAATCTGGGAGGGAGGATGGAATTGATGTGTTTTATCTAGTGAATTACATTTAAAGAATAAACATGTTTAAATGTTTTTAAATTCTTTAAATTTTAATGTATTAGTTCTCAGTAAAAATAGACACGTGTTGTAATCAACAAATGTTCTACGTAAAACCTTCGCATAATGCCTGTCGCGTTTATACATTGATGGAAAAAAAATCCCAACACCAAGAAAAAATTATTGTACTGTAATGAAATTTTAGGAATACATTTGTCTAGGTAACATATTTAATTGATTAAAGTTTCAAGATCCCAGGTAGAACCATTGGCGAGAAGAGCCATTTCAAATGTGAAATGTTGGTACATTAGTAACCGGTGTAACCGCCAGAATTTTGAATGCAAACGTGCATGCATTGTGTCGTACATTTGTCGGATATCCGTTTGTGGGATGGAGTTCCATGCCTGTTGCACTTGGGCGATCAATGCAGGGACGGTTAAGGCGGTTGTGGATGAGGCTGGAGTAATCGTTCAATGATGTCCCAAACGTGCTGGATTGGAGAAAGATCTGGTGATCTAGCAGCCAGTGTATTTACAATATTCATACATTAGATTATTTCAAAAATATTTCTGTTTCATCTTTCATCCTTTTAAATTAGTAGCTATAAATCTTGATTTAACTATGTAAAATCAGATTAATCAAATTTTAGTTTTCTGTATTACTGCAATCATGGACCTTTATGAAAATACACACTTTTTTTAATAGTTTCTTTCAAGATTTCTTTATCAGTTGATAAGAAAGAATTGAATTCTTTTTTAGTTCTGATGGCAGAATTCGAGATCTAATAAAAAGTGGCATAACTTGAATTATTATGTGTATATTACTAGAAATACTTGATAGTTATGAGATGAAGGCAAATGAAGAGAAAAAAAATTAAACTGGGTTTTATAGAAGATCTGTACGAGTACAAAAGGGAAAATTAAGTGTCATGACAAAACTGTCGGATACGTTATGCTCATAATTTGTCTTAGAAACTTAAATAGCTAAAAATTAAATTAATATAGCAGTCAAGAATAGTTTTTCAGTTTCAAAATTTGAATGCTTAGACACTGTAGTACCCATCCCATTGAGAAAATACAAAATGACGGAAGTAAATCATCGCCATGTAATCATTTTATGTTATCAAGAAAAAAAAAGAATAAAAAATGGAAATAAAGAATACCAAC
>JAPMOQ010009761.1:0-29761 GCA_026543055.1 Argiope trifasciata
CCTCTGGCCGTTTCACTCTTCCCGCCATTCAGCTCACCCCTCTCTCCCCCCTTCACTTTGTTTTCTTCTTCTCATGATCGGTGGCGCCCTCACAATAATTATGGCTGGGAAAAAATACTATTTTTTTTCCTTAATTCACATCACATTGAGCGCAATGTTTTTGTTAGGTTATTAAAAATTCTTTATGAAAGTACTCAAAAATTTTCTGAATCTTATTTTGCACAGGCCTGATGTTTAAAGGATGTTTTGTGTGCATAATATTGCGTCTAACATATTATTGCTAGTGTTTCAAACTATTACTATTCATTCAGCGAGAAAAAAAATTAATATTACTTTTTCTCAAACTGAAAACTTGGATACAAGCAATTAATTTTGTTTAAAGGTGTTAATTTATTTATTGTGAGATTTTTTAAATCATGTACCTTTTTCGGTCTTTGTGAGGATTAAAAAAACTTAAATTTAATTTAAATTAAATTATGCTATAGGATAAAAAAATTTCCTTATTACTTTGATATTAACTTCTATAGTAAAGTGGACAACACGTGGATTTATTTTCTGTTAAGTCCAAGAAAACTGGGGAATTTGAGATGAATCTTTTTAAGAAATAACAATTGTATTTCAGTTTTGGTGTATTTAATCATCTTTAGCAAAATGGCTTTCTGATATACAGTTTGTATCTTTTCATCAGACTAAACTTGTACTTCATCTTCATTATAAAGAAATTAATCAGGCAACATAGAGATAAATTATTGCATTTCCTTAAAAATTCTAATAAAATCCAACCCTCTCTTTTTTAGCAGTTTTAGAAATGAAATTGCCAAAATTCTCGATAAACTTTGTTTTCTTTGGAAGAGAAATTCACGTCTCAATTCACTGTTGAAAAAGAAAGTTCACTGTTGTTTTGACTACAAATGGATTTCAATTTCGAATTCACTTAATCCATCTGGCTTTTTGAAGATCATTTGAATATAAATTAGTGTATGTGACGTTCCTTATTTGTGTGCCCACTTCTCAAAAGATGTCTCTTAATCCTATTTCAGGGAAGATGAATAGAGAATAATTCTAATTGAATGTTTTTTTGTACCCAATAAGCGATCTATAAGCAGCTAAAGATATTGGCAATCGCCCTCATTGATTTGTTTCTATCACATTAGTATTGTAATCATCTTCCAATTGTCGTATTTTGCTTTAAAAAGTACTTATTCCTTGGCTTATTTATCTGCATTTTTCAACAGTATTCTTCCTCTCAATTGCAAAGTATTTATTTTTAAAAATAGTCATGAGAATTATTAAAATATGCATCCCAGTTGTTAAAATTTTGGATATATTTCAAGCACGGAAAAATTAAAATTGCGAATTTTCCTGCGCATAGCTTCACAAACATATTTCTTGCTTTTAGTACACAAGTGATTATTTCATTGAAAAACAGATCAACCATATCTTCCGATGTTTTTATATATGCAAAGAAAGAACTAGAGGCCTGTTCCTCATGTGTAAATTGATCTTTAAATCGATATTCGAGACTATTCTTATCCGAGCAGTAGATTGAACCCGAATTACAAGGAAATGCTTAAAATGTGCAAAGTGCCCATATCTTTAACATGAGGTAATTGCACAAATCTAAAAACTTAAATGTAATTAATTGGTATTAAATTAAATGCGAATATTGAAAGAAAATGACTTAAAAAATAGTTGTGGATGAATCACTTTCCCACCAATTTATTTTTATTATGACGCACATAAATATTGTTTAACTTGAAGATTTTGTTTTCAGTTTTAAAAACAATGTTTTTTTAATTGGCTGAGTGTTATACAGACATTTTTGGAATTTATATCGATGACGGGGAATTAATTGCTTTCGTATGGCAAATAAAATAATGAATAAAAATAGTACTTTTGTTGCAACTTTTATTAAACAAATAAACTGTCAATACGAAGGAAACAATCGTTAGATTTGTCATTTTTGCATTAAACTAATCGTTATATTAGTTTTAATATGGGAAATTTATTTCACCCTCTTAAAATAATTTTAATACCTGAAAGTTAAATGAAATTCTTTAGTGAGTGTGCATTTGATGCACATGTGGGATCGTTGAAGCAAAAAAAGATCAAAGACAGTAATTATGCAAGTTAGGCTTGGTCAGAGAAATTCGTTATTTAGAAAAATTTACATAGTTTTGGAAGCTAGTTTTAATAAGCGTTACTACTAATATTTTTTTAAAAATACGATACATTTTTCTTCCTGAGTTGTTTTGATTTGTTTGATATAATCCGCTGTGGTTCAACTTCCCCTCTTGACTTCTTTTTATTAAGAACTTCACAATGTTTACGATTTATACTCCGTGAAATAACCTTATTAAAAAGTTAGCATTTTCTGCAATGTAAATAAGTATTCCTGTTCTGACCTGAATTTTTCTTCGCTTAATATTTTTCCCCTGACGTTTCGGTTTTGAACACAAGGAAAACTCTGTAATGAATGCGTTGCTTACTGAAATAGTTCTTGCAAGATGTAAACTCAAACTGTTCTCCACTTATTTATGTTAAGTTCAAAATCAGTCCAAGAGAATCTTAAATAATATAACTTCTGCCACCATCATTAAATAAAAAAAAGATTGCGTCGAAATTCGTGCTGAAACTGAAAAATAGAGATACATTTAAAAGTGATTAAACAGAAACTGGTTTATTTTACTATGCAGCATTTTTATTAAGAAGCATACAATTAAACGCTTCAATTTCCCAATTTAAAAATGTAAAAATGCATTATTTCTAGTTTGTTTTTTGAAAGGAGGTAAAAAATTATATTAATTCCTAATTATATGATCAACTGATTACTTCTTACTTGGTAGAGAATCTGAGGATATAAATTTAACATTTTTTTAAACACTGAGAAATCAAGATCACATTCTGTGAGGAAACAATATTCATCAAGCAATAAATACTTATTAATTCTTTTTATTTGTGAACAATTTTTCCTACTCTGATGCACTGATATGTTGAAATGAAGCGAAATCGTGTTTTTCACCTGCCACTCATCTTTACTTATCGCGAAATTAAAAAGAAAAGTATTGCCATCTGGCGGATAAGGAGTAATGCGGTTTTTTATTCATATATAATATTTTAAAAAATGAAATTTTCTTGTCGGCTTTTTTTGTATATATGCGAATGGATTTCGGTTTTTAAGAAGCGTGGTAAGAACTTTGACTTCTTTATTCAAAAAATTATCATGCGTCAGTTTTCATCCCTCTCCCCTCAAGGCAACACATCTCTTAGTTTCCGATAAATTTAATAAAATGAAGTAAATAAATTTGGATGGAGTTAAAGATCCACTAATGAATTTTAAGTTACCAGAAATATGTTCAGTCTATAACAAAATTCTTTTTTAAAAAAACATGTTCTATACCCTACTAGTATTTACAAAAGAATATTTGAAATTTCCTTATGACGACGATGCATTCTTCTCGCATTTAATGAACGGAAAGCTGTGTAGGGACAGAAAATGTAGTAATATAAGTTATAATTTAAATTTTTGCAAATTGATTTTTCTTTTAATAATTGGCAACTCTTTGAAATGTGTTTTAAAGGTGTGATGGAACACACTACAAAGAGCAAAATATATTTTATAGGTTAAATTTCAAATTAAAATCTTTTATTAACTAAATAAGCATTACCAAACAACATCTAAAGATTTGTTTTGATAGGAAATAATTTCATTTTTTAGTTGTTTTTATATCGTTATAAATACCTAGATGGCTTGGTGGAGCAATTTGGGATTGAAGAAATTAATTAGAATTATTCATAAAAACTTGTTTAGTTGGTACTTTAAATTTGGAAGATCCGGATTCCTAATTAATCTAGAAATCTTTATTACTAACGAGAAATGTAAATGTTTCCACAAGCTTTGAAATTTCCAAATTATTTACTGCCTTTTTTATTAAACAGTTTGAACCTGTACCAACTCGTTTGCTGTTTATAAGTTTTGTTGTGAATTCGGCAGTCTTAAAATAGGCAATGAGTTATTTTGGATTTAACTTTTAGTTTAATCCCTTTTAGCTCAGGAACAAACTTAAATTATTATTGAGGAGATCCTTGATTTTGTTTTAAGCTTCTCAAAATATTATAAGCAAAAGCATTACATTTTCAATAAAATCATTTCGTACTCAGAACTTTTCTCATATTGCATTTTCATTCTGTGTTTCAAATTTGATTCTCATAAAAGTTACTCTTAAAAGAATGCAATTAAAAATTTTCAGCATGATAGTAAAAATGTATGTTAAAAGCTTAAAATGTTACTTTGAATTTAAAAAATCGTAATTTTGTAGTTGAAAAATCAATTTATTCCAAAAAATGTATCGAATGTCTTTTTAAAAAATGCAACGATGCAAGAGTTGCAATTTTCTTTAGTTCCCCGGTGTTGATGGTTACAGTCTGTAAAAATGGATTCCTTTGTTATCAGTAGGAAAATAATGGATTCCATGAAATACTTATTACATACGAAAATATTATTTTCAATTGAACTAACGCACAAAATGAAATAGACCATATTTTTTGTACAATATTTAAAATATGAAAATGTCCAGAATTAGCATTTGAATTAACAAATATTGGCGATTTAAAAGGGCAGCGTCTGCAAATATTATCTTCAACTTCTCTATCTCCGTCCACGTTGCTCATTTGACCATCTTTTTTTTAATTGGAATTTTTTTATTAATTGTGCAATTTCTATTACTTAAATTCATATATCAGAATTCAGATTTGCAAAAGATGTCTTCCGGCTTTAAAAATATTCTGTGTTTATACACATTCTGCATCTTTTTCCAACCAAGTGTTTACGTTTTTAAAGAAATATCTTGTAAAAATAATTTTCATTTTGTATGTTGATATATAAAATAATAATGGTTACTATGCACTTCATTTATTCATATATTTACTTTATTTGACTTTATTATATATATATATATATATGTGCTACAAAAAGACTTGGACACCAGATATTTCTTATTTTAAAAAGTCTCGCTTTGTCGTGCCATTAGAACAAGCTTTCCTTTTTTTTTAAAAATTACTTTTAGATTTTCATAATTTATTAGATCAGTGGAAAAAACTTTGCAAGTGAATGGAAGACAATTTTAAATTTACATATAACACATTTACTGTTTAATTGGCAATATATATTACAATAATTTCCATTAGAACAATGTTTGCGAAAGTACTTAAAATTTAAAGATTTTTTTCAAATTTTTAATACGTTTGAAACAGTTATAAAAGCATGGCATATTCATTAATTACTAATTAGGAAATTCTTTTAATTACTTTATTTTTAATTTACATATCTACAATTTAGTATTCTGTTTTTCATAATAAAATTAGGTTAAGCATTTTGGAAATTTTTCTTTTAAAATAATAGTGTAATACATTCACATAGGTATGGAAAGAATAAATGCTTGTTTCCAGTTTGAAGCAATTCTGCATATAAATATTTTGAAAGTTTTGACATATTAAGGTAACCGACTACGTTCGAAGTAAAAATTTTGAGAAATAAGATTTTTTTAAAACTATTTTTGGTTTTTAGATGTATTATGAATTATTAACACTATAAATACAAAAATATTATTCAAGAATATAATATTTTTTTTAGAAATAGGAAAATTTTAGTGAAATTTAACCAAAACGGTTAACATTCTACACAAATTTGTAATGCAACAATCCTGTTTTTCTTTGTATACACGCCACAGAATACAATGATGAATGAAATGAACCAAAATCTAAGAAACATTTTGAGATGCAAAGAAATTACGGGTAAAAATATAGATATATATGCATTTTTTTTCATAAATTCGCAACTTAATTTTTCTAAAAACACTTATAACAGAAAAAGTATTTCACCAACAATCAAACTTTTAGTACATTTTATTGCCCATATTATTTAAAACACACGCTGAAATTTTTATGTTAATACCTCTTTTAGTTTTTGAGATATCATTTTAATGGTGGATAATTTTTATGAAAATTAAAATCGAAGTTAAAGCCAAATTTTAGCAGAAAAATAAAATTTACTTAAAATTCCACTAGATAATATGTTAGACCTTCCTTTTTTAAGAAAAAACAAATTGTTTGGGAAAGAGAAACGTCTGAATTACAAGAAATAACACTTTAAAAAAAATCGCCAATGTGGTCGAATGCCAGTGTTTTCAACGTAGGCGGATACCTTAAATAAAATAATGACGGTAAACAAGCTGCAAATTAAAATAAAAAGAAGTTGAATTGTGAAGAATGGAAGTATTTTAAAATAACGTTTGTTGAAATGCTTTTTCTCTAGAAATTTAAAATTTCTTGTATTTGATAATGATTTGTCACTGTTATTATGAAAAACTTCAGCATATAAGTTGATTCTACACTGCTCAATTATATCTATCTGTATGTCTTGTATTTTAGGCATTCTGAAAATTCTGAATAGTTTGATACATAACTTATGACAGCTTTTAATTTACAACAGAGTTTTTAAAATTATATGAAAAGAAAAATTGCAATACAAAAATATTGATAAGGAAAGGAAATTTACTAAAATGGAAAAAATTTACGAAGGTGTATTATGTTGTAAATGTTAAAACTTTAAGATAATAAACCTTTTGATTGTTGTGATCAGAATATTTTTTAACTATGCAGGGTAGAATTAAAACAAGTAAGTTAACGTTCACTATCTTAGCATGTCTATATCAAATTATTGAATCTGGATGAAAAAATTGGATGCCCTGATTGTACTCTTTTGAGGAGCTGCAAGCTTGCTGCCTTGTGTCATGTAACCAAAGAAATCCTTACTCAAGTGCTAATCGTCAAAAGGATCTTTGATGACAAAGTGTTGGAATATCGGAATCAGCAAAGAAAACGTGCAATATGAAAAGATATCTTCCATGAACTTGAAATGCAATGAATGTGCTGGGATTCTTCTGTTAGCACTGTGCTGACGACAATGAATGCAGTGATTTTCCATGAAAAGTGCACCCACATAAAGACTAATGTAATAAGAGCAGCATTTACTAAGCAAATGGGTCGTCCAAATATTGACTGAGCTTTAGAATATTTTGTAATGGTCTCTAACTCTAGTACGAGTATATATTGCTAACGACTTAAGACATCTCACATAATATTCTCATCTTAGCAAGATGAAGAGTACAGCTGAGCGATTGTCCGCTCGAGCATAGAAATATGCTATTCAAATGACTTCACAAATGCAAGGCTGAAGATGGCTATTCTTCATTGCAGTGACGCATGTAATTGTTTCAGTTTCAATATGGACGATTGAATAAGAGCTCAGTATTGCCAGAACTCATTTCTGTTTTCGTTGTCGGTCGCAACCTTTCTTCGTGTTTAATAATTGAGCCTTACGGTGGTAGTATGCCACAATTATGAGCAAGCAACATACGCAGTTTTCAAAGGACACTTTTACCAGCAATAGAATGAAGTGACTGTACTACGATCCATCTGATAACGACAGTCGGTGATATCTATCCTTCCGACGTCAATTCCATAATTATTGACTAATGTGCAACATTATCTCAGTCCATAACTAAAAGTAGGCTGAGTATAAGAAGGCTTTACTGGGCCTTTCTGAATGGTTTGCTGCTCTACTTAGAGTATGCATACCTTTATGACTTTGAACATTTCACCAATTAAATCCACTACGCATCCTATCAAGGTTTCACTATTAAGACATTGACTGTTGAAATGCAGAAATATGCTTCTTTATTGACTTTTTCGCAGATGCCAGATCGAAAGTGCAACAACAAACAGAAATATTATATCCAAGCTATTAAAAAAAATTTCATTTGCTAAAGGCATTTGAGAAGTTGAGAAACTTATACTTTCATCAGGAATAACTGATAAAAATTTATTTCGAATATGTTGGTGGTGTCATTAAAAACACTATCACACCCGTGTAACAGACACACGAGCAGACAGGTAAGCAGCTCCTTTTGAATTCATCCGAAACTTATCATTGTGCTGTCTGCAGAAAACACATATTGTTGATATGAATTGTTCTACTGAATTCATTTCATGTACTTCATGACATATTCTTGCTTTAGGTATTTGTTTTTATTATAAATTATCTCGATGTTGCAGTTTTCACGTATGGTAGTTGGCAGATTTCACCATTTCATCCTCAATATGTTAATTCTTTTGTTATGAGGAATGAAAACCTCAGACTCTGAAGTATTTATAAATATTAGATTTTACTTTAAGTGTTTGCGAGTAGTGAAATGCAAAGCTGAAATACTGGTGGAAAAAAAGGTTACTGATTCGCAATCTTTGTAAATTTCGGTATATATTTTAGTTATAAAATAATTATATAAGAAATAATGTAAATTCTTCTAATATAAAATTTTAAGTTAGCATTTCACAGAATTTTGTCCAAACAAAATATTTATTTAGGTAAATTCTTGTTTTGAAACTAATAACCTTTAAAAATTACGCTGTCTTTTGATTAATCCTTGTAGAATGTCAAAACACCATATCTGTGAAAGGAACGGAGCTTGCGTTAATGGGCTTAAGTTTTTTACTAAAAAACTTTAAAATTAAACACTGCAATCAGATGGTGTTTAAAGGCTTTAAATATCTATTTTAAGACTGATGTTTGGTGTCCGAGTCTTTTTCATATTATAAATATCGATGCGAAAATAAAGTGAAATTTATCTGCTCCGATAGACTGCGTGGACAAAATGAATTTCTGTTTGAGGTTCGATTTTAGTGAAAAATATTTCTAATATTTTATCTATAGCGGAATAATGATTTAAATTAGAGATTATCAGATATTTCTGCATGCTAAGTGCTTGATTCAAGTATTTTGAACACAAAATATTTAATTCGATATAATATGTATGCTGAATATAATTAAACGTATTTAAAATGAATTTGATTAAAAGTTATACAATTTTTCACGCTTCAAAATTAAGCGTTCATGGAAGTCTATCAGATTGATAATCTGTGCAAATGCAGATTGGAAAATTGTTTAAAAAATAAATGTAATATGATTAAAGAAATATATAAATAGATGAATATTCAGAATACAAGCAATGCTAAGTAGAATTTTTTTGAGCTTAGAATTAATTGTTTTATACTTTTTCGTGTTTAATTGTGACATGGAAGCAAAAAAAAAAGATTTTTTAATCAAGAAAAAGAATGAAAAAAAATATTAAAACATGAAAAAAATTTGAAGAAAAAGAATGAAGAAAAAAAAAAATAGTTTAAAATAATAAAGGAAAATAAAAAGGAATTTTTTTTTTAATTGTAAATGAAATAGAAATAAGAAGTGCTCACAAATGCTTAAAATTTTATTTCCTGCTATCATGTATTTTTTTCATATAGATTATTTGTATTTAAGCAAAAACCAATTGTGGGCAATGTTCTTTTTTTATAGATTGTGAATATTTAACATTTTGACTGTCATGACAATTTTGAACAAAACCTAAGTGCATGTTATGTGAGATCGCAGTGCCATCTTATCTAACATGCATCACAACAAATTTAACATGCGTACATAACATTATGCATGTGGTAAAATCATAATATCTAAAGAATAATTTAATAACTAGGTTTAAGCTCAACAAATTTGATTTACTTTTAAGCAATTTACACAAAATGAATGGAAAACAGTGTAAATTGCATAAATGTTTAGAGCCAAAGAAAGTGAAAATAATTACGGGCCATTTAAGTAAGGTTAATTTTACATACTCTTTTAATATTTTGGATACAAATCCTGGTATAAAAATAGTACTAGTAAATGTATTCATGGTTTTAAGTGCATGAATACATTTACATGTACTAACGCCATGATTAATGTCGTGACAGACGAAATTAGGAAGTGTTTGGAAAAAGATGCCGAGTTGATTATAAAAAGTGCCTAAAAGATGCAGCCAGAGTTTTTTTTTACTGTAAATTATAAACAAAGTGTCACGATTACCTAACTGTTCCTCGTATTTTTTCTACATTGTACTGTGACAGGCATTCAGGGGATTTAACTTAGATTTTTTTTATAATGAAACTTGAATAATTTATTGTTAATAACGTTATTACGAAATAGAAAGAATTCGAAGAATTTTTTAATTTAAAGATGTATAAAAGAAAAGGTTTTTCAGAATTTTAATTATTTTTTTAAGTTTTGATTTCAGTTTGAGATAGTTATTGATAAATATAAAAATGAATATTTTAAGAATAAAATTTACTTTAATTTATTTCAGAAAGTAATTAATAAATAACTAGTCACTTGTTATAGCTTATTTGAGCAACTTGGACCCATTTTGAAATCAAAAAGTGAATTATACAATTTTAGTGTAAAAAATAATTTCGAAACAAATGTAAACAAAATACAATTTTTTAAAAATAGTGAAAATTTTTGTGAAAAGAAGCACAAACTACCTATTTTGTGTTTCTTTTCAATTCTGAGTAGAAGAAATTTTGTTAGTTTGTTAATGTTCCGCCGTACGATTAATTATATTTTTAATATGATTTGTAATTTACAATTTTGGAAGTTGTTCAGGGTTTTCAAAGAAAATCCTCCCCCATATATTGCAAAAATTACCAGATGTGCCTGAAAAATGTTCATTCTAATCATTTATCCAGGTAACATCAAAAGTTAATGACGGCCCATTCTATTATATATCACTTGTATCATACAATTACACATACAGATGCACAAATCATTTAAGATGCTGAGAATATTGATAGCGAATAATATTAATAATGGTAATATGTAATTTTTTATTGTTAACTACCCTGGATTGTACTCGACATTCATACTGACAACTCTCCGAATGAATATATATATATATATATATCCAGAAATGAATCGACATATCTCAGAGCGTAAAAACTCAAATATTACATCACACTGGAACTCTTCAATGCATGCAAGCTAGTCCTAATGCTTTAGGATAGATATATACTTTCCGGTTGCTTAATTCATTGTAAAACTGGCAACGCTTATCTTGTTATGTCAACATTTACATGCGAAATGTTGAAGAACTCGGACCTTTTTATTTATTGAAATTAAATTTCGAAGCATCTTAATGTTTAGAAAATTAATATTTATGCAGTTCTTCGAATTTGATTCCCATTTTATCAATATTGAAGAAAATAATCCGGTGTTTTATGCAGTTGAGAAACTCGCAATTTTTAATTCTCCTCTAAGTACAAATTCTGTTTGCTTTATGAATGAAATAATGCTTAATAGAAATTTTTTTCGTCTCTTTTTTCGAAATAGTAAATCTTGTCAAGTCTGCCTCAAATTCACTCTACTAAATTATTTAGGGGGTTTTTTGGACAAAAAAATGTTTGAAGAATGCATCTGATTTGTTTCTATTGAGATCTGTTGTAAGCATATATTTACAATTTACAAGTAAATGGACCATAGTTTATAAACACCTTTATACTTCTTTTAACTGATGGCAAATTCGAATTATAGAATATCTTCTATAAATCAAGTGCATGGTGAACTCTGTTGCTTATCTTGCCTTTCACATTTTTATGTCATGCAAAACATGAAAATTTTTGTTTCATTATCCCTCGATTAAACTGTAAAATAAATTTTGACATAAATTCTATAATTATATATTATTGATATTTGACTTTTAGGATTTTATTTTAAAAGTCAACATAATTATCAGAAATATCAGCTAAAACAATGTTATATATTGTCAATTACACGCAAAAAACCTGAAATTCCTTGGCCAACAATCCAGTTCAGTTCCAAGAAATTTCTCTGAACCTTATTGAATTGCAGATATTTCAGTAATTATTTACAATCCTTATCTTTTAGTTTTCTGGAAGAGAAGTTGGTTTGATTTCATTGACAGCAAAATAGTTACTGTAAATTGAAATGTGCTCATAAAATTTAATCACTGAAAAGAATTAGGTTGAGCAAAAGTTTCTTTAATGTATGACGGCTTAGTGAAATTAAATCATGAAAAGTCAAATGGATTTATAGATTTCTCCTCTTAGCTTTAACTTTTGATTTAAAAGAATTCGAGAATGTCTTGAAACTTACATTTTTGAATGACTTATTTAAGCTCAGTCGCTCAGGTAAATTTAATCTTTCTTTCGAAAGGCCTTTCTTTGGTGAATTTAAAAATAACTTATATCAAATCAAGCAACGCAAATTATTTTGGTAAAAGATTGATACCTGCAAATACAACTTTCGAAAGTTCAAAACAACCTCAAATCCTTTTTTTTTTCTTTCTTATTTCTATAATTTAAATTTAAAAATGCGGAAAGATTTTTTAAAAAAGTTGAAATCCCGTTTTTGATCAGATAAATTGGTTAAAAAAAATTTTGAAAGAGATTTGGTATTCAAAATAATCGCAGTCACAAAATATCTACCCCAATCATACTTTAGCAACACAAATGAACTGGATAATTGTGCTCATTGCAGCCCTAATGACCATCACGAGATACGCTATAAAATCGTCACAGGACACACCATAACTTCCCTCGTATGAGGTGCGTTCCTTCATCGAAGTGAAGACAGCTCGTCCGTTTGTTATTACTATGTCCATAAGAAAAGCGAAAATCTCGCCATTAATCCTGCAACTTCTAAACCGTAAAATCGTTCGTGGCTTCCCTACCTTTGCCTTGATTGGGTACCAGAAAAGCAGAATCGTAATGGAACACAAACATATGTCGAGTGCATAATTAATCAGGTTTCCGCGCGTTGGAAATAAAATTCAGCTTAACTTGCAAATGATTACTGCGTAGGTAATTTTCTCTTAATTTCTGAAAAAGTAAAATGGCATAAATGCTGTTCTTCATCCGGCAAAGGAATAAAACCAATAATTAAATAGTGTCCTGATTTTATATAATTTGTGATATATAATTTTGGGGGGTGAGGGGAATTTCTGTCTTCTAAAGAAACTTTAAAAAGATGTTTATCTCCTTTCTCTGATCCAATGCTTAAACCGTCCTTGGCTGAAATCTAGTAAAATTTGTTTATTAAAACATTTGAAAGTTGTTCGTATCTACTTTTATAAATATATTGGAAATCCTAACAAGAAAATATCTTATTGAAAATTTTAAAAAGAATATTATATTGAAAAAATGAAAAATATTTTGGAAGATAAATCCACGTTCAAGTTCCTCCATAATGTATAATCTTTCTAAAAATTGGTAAAATTGTGACATGACAAAATATAAATATCTGAGAAAAATTTGTCATTTCTTCCGTAATAATAGTGCAATTGAATGTCTTCAATCATTACTTGTTTATACAATGAGTTCGTGAAAAAAAAACATCGTTAGAAGATTTTTATTAAAAAAACACGTGCTTGTGAGGAAGAAAATTGAATGCAATAGACGTAAAGCACACGTTTATCATGATATTCTATGTTAACGGATGAATTGCGACAGAATTGATAATGAGGGAGAATTTCCACTGCTCGGTTTGAACAAATTAATTTAATTTTTAGCCGTGAATGGTGTTTAGAATTTTGTATTCACCCTTGCGTATACAATATCTGAATAATTTCAAGTAAAAGAAGAAAAAAAAACAGTTTTAACGAATTTTATTTTTGATTTTGTCATCATTTATTCATCAAGAAATTAGATAGAAACATTTTGAAGATTGCTCTTCGATTCTGTCTTCGATCATTAGAGTTGAAAATGGTTGATAAAAGCAATTTCGATCTCTTCTCAGAATATAATGAATTCTTTCTTTTTCCTTTTCTGTTATCTTTGTTGTATTTCGAAATGGAAATATTAGTTACAATAAGATAATTAATATTTTGGACCGTTTCTGTGGCATCGTTTTCCGAGGTTTTTTTCTTATTTCATACAATGAATATCGGTAGTTCTTTTTTCTTTGCGCATAATTTGAGATTATAATAAATGTCCAGATTCTTTGAGATTTTTTTTTAAAGAAGTAACATTTTTTTTCCATATGAATAAAATGGAAAAAGCAACGTTGAACTAATGGATTTACAATTATCTTGGGAAGTTTTCTCCAGATTTTATTTATTTGGTGCTCCATAAACAAATTTAATGTTCGTTTAACAAATCGAATCTTGGTATTTATAATGATTCAAGAACCAAAATAATATTTTGTTTGAATATGTCATGAGATACTTGACCATCACTCCCTTCCTATAAATGGAAATATCTTGTTTAGTTATTGCTGAATGAATTCCTTACAGAGGTCCTTCAGTCGCGGAGGTCCGACTCTTGTGTTTTATGTCCACTGGGTGCTCTAATCATTTTTTTGATAATGTTGTTTTTCAATATGCATTCTAAAACACTTGATTAAAATGTAAAAGTGAATTGAATAGGGAGCAGGGAAAATAAGTACTTGTGATTTATTCAAAGCTTATTTTGTTTTACGAATTATTGATTTTTTCTCTTAATTTGTATGGATGAATTCATGCAATTACGCAACCATTGGCTGTTAAATTGATTATAATTCGTTAAAAGTACAACTTAAATTGCCTTATGGAATCTTGTCTGAATGACAATGTGAACATATTCTTTAAACAGATTTTTAAATCTTTTGAAAATTTTCAAGTGTTTATCTTCAGCAGCATTAATATAATTCTATTTTAAAATATTATTTAAATGCGATATTTATTTTATCATAAAAATATTTCATATTCACTTCTCAAATCGACTCGCAAATTGATTATACTTAATTCGGAAATATTCAATCTGTAGTGTTTGTGCATGCGCAGTTAGCCTACTGGTTATGCTTAAATAATCGTCACCTAAAGAAACTCAGTCGGTATGATTATAAATCTCCTTCCTTTAAAATAAATTACGAAGAAAGAAACAAAAGAACTAGTAACGTCAAATATTGCAAGGTATATATTTTATAAGGAATTCGAAATCGATCATAAACGAAAAAAATAGTCTTATTTTATCTCTGTGGATGATTATGTTCATCTAATTTCATCCGTAGCTAGTTTTTATTTTAATACAAAAGAGTTATAACGTACATTCATTCTAATACATGAAAGATTAAACCTCATTAAAAGCTTGACAAATTTTTAACCTTTGAAATAAGATGATATACAAAAAACTCAAATAGTTTTTTTTCCTTTTGTAATTCTTTCAATTAAATGAAAATGCCGCTTTTATCCCTCTTTATAGCGAACCTTTTAATTATAACACACATCTTGCATTCATTTAGTGAGACGTTTGATAACTCTGACATGAAAAATTTCGAATGCTATGCCGAGAAGTATATCTAGAATAGTGTTACATAAAGAAGATCTATTTACTCAGAAATTATCAACCTTCCCCGTAGCCTTAATTTTATAAAAAGCATTGAAATCTGCAGACAGGTAAGAATAGTGTATCGAGGGTGGGCTATGTGGTATTATGTGGGCTAAAAGTAAAAGGAATCTAATTTGTATATAAATTTTGAGTGTAAACAGAAGCATGTACCGGAAACGAAGGAGTGTAAGCACTCAAATGTTGCTCATTAGGTTTCACGAAAGAATCTTATGCCAAATATTTTTCCTTCGTCAGATGAGAGGAATTAATCAACGTTGAGCAGATTCTTGAGTGGTTCGTGTGAAGTCATCGAATTGCACAAATTCATCTGCATTCTCCCGATTTTTGCTGAGCTCTTTACTCAGATTTGAAGTTATTGATCTTTGCTTTCTCTTACTTGCCATATCGTCACATAGTTACATGTCTGTTTCTGATAATTTCTGTTGAGTTGGATTAATGTATTCTCGCATTATAATTCCTCTCTTTTCTCTTCTATCTTTAAGAACTTCAAAATTTGGAATGAAAATATTTTTAAAATTCAGGTTAACCTTAAATTTCTTTATTCAGGCCGGATCAAAATAGTGCAAAAGTGTGATTGGGATTTCATATTTACAATCCCATGTAATAACGTGACCATAAAAGTAATCATCCAATACTTGCATATGCAAGATCGAAGAGAGAAAAAAGAATTGAGCACCCAAATATTTAAAATTTGGAAATAAAATTACAAATTCAGTTTGAAGCATTTGGAATTTTCTGTGGATTATTCTTTTAAGCATTTAAAAAAAGTACATCAGAAAATTAAAAATATATATTTATATAAACATAATTTTTGCACTTATTTTTTATGCCGGATGCAATCATGCAAACTAAACTAATTACTATTTCAGATATTTCTAGTGCAATCCCATTAGCTGCATAATTTGTCGATAAAAACTGAATTTAATTCAAATTGCACCTCAAGCAGTGCATGATGAAATATTTTTTAAAACAATGTTTTCTTATTCTCCAGAGAAAATAGTTTGTTTTTTGGGAACTTCATCCAGTTTCGCTGTGGAGGTGCTTCGTGTTAACATGATCGATGCGGAATGCCCTCTTAAGTCCCGCTCGACGAAGCCATAGAAGGTGCTTTAGCCGTCCTGATATCACGGCGCAGTTTCTCCCATTTTCGTCGAGTATGATTCCTTTTAATCCTCAAGGCGCATGCTTTGTTCATTCGAGGCGCTCGCAAAGTTGGGTTTGGGGAACACTAAAGTTTTCTGGGAGGTTGCCGAGAATGCATTTATTTAATGGCTATCAGCTAAGCATTAAATTTCAATCTTTGAAGGAATAAATATTTTTTAAATCTTTAATAGAGAAATTTGTGCACTCAGATATTTTTTCGAGGAATCAAAATTACGAGGGATGATCCAAAAAAATGTTTACAAAGCAAAAGAAAAATGCCTTATAAACAATAGGTGCAGGATGCTAATTATAATTAAGAGATACATGTGGAGGTCACCTCAGAACCAATTTGAAAACTCGTCTTGATAATAACCTGGATCTCTTCGCGGCTTTTTGAACACCACCGTCTGACATGAATCTCGTTTTGGGTAAGTTTTTCTTCAATGTCGGAAAAAAGAAATGGTCGCTAAGAACCAAATAGGGGTTGTATGGGGGGTGGCTCCATGCCTCTCATCTAAACGTTTCCATATTGCAGTTTCCTTCTTGCTCTCTGCCTGTTTTTAAAGTTCGACACCATTTCTCCTTTATAATTATCTACCCATTGCTTCGCTCCCTCCTACACTTCAA
This sequence comes from Argiope trifasciata, assembly GCA_026543055.1. Lineage (NCBI taxonomy): Eukaryota > Metazoa > Arthropoda > Arachnida > Araneae > Araneidae > Argiope > Argiope trifasciata. The sequence continues at coordinate 17,035 of JAPMOQ010009761.1, forward strand.
CGATTTGTCTGTGAATGTCCGATGGGGACACATTCTTGGCCCTCTGAAATCGTATCATGGCTCGCATTTCTGTGCGGGATCACCTTGTCTGGTCATTATTGTCGTTGTCTCGGTCTCTCTCTCGGGTCACCATTTGCTCGAACGACCGGTCTAAGACAGCTAGGTCATCTTCTTTTACTCTGGGTAATAGTATTCCCGTCAAAAATTTCTGCTTTCTAAATAGTGCTGGCTTGTAAACTTTTTTTACCACCTCTCGTAAAAATGATCTCAGGAATAAGTGAGTTAAACAACCAGTGATCGAATTGTCGCGAGTTGACGAGTATGAAATGAAATATATCATTCGAATTCTCTTCTCTGCTGTCCAATATTGCTTTTTCAACCTCTCAACCTTTCAGCTGCCGTTGCCTGCTCATGAGCGTGGGATTCCCAAAGTCGTTCCGAAGAGAAAGATTCAGCCTTGCTGGCTGAATCTTTCGAAACCGCGCGAAGACGCATTCACGAAGGAACGGAATGTTAGAATCGTGACAGTAGTGAGAGGTTTGTGGAATTTTTCTGCATTGTATTTGCACAATTCGGCAACCATGTTAAAAATAAATTTTTGCGTATGCGTATTATGATAGGGATTTCTTATGAATGTGCTGATACTGTAAATGCAAATTTTGCTTAAATTCGTTATAGTATTTGTTTTTTAATTTTTTAACGCAAAACATTATAGAAGTAAATGTTTTCGAAAATATTTTCACTAATTCAAATAAAAGGTTTTTATAATTTTATTGTGAAATATAATGTCTGATATACATATTTTATAATACAGTTTTGTTTTATTGGTTCTTTGTTTATTAAAACGTTCTTCATTTCGTCAAAGTAAAAATTAAAATTTTGTTAGAAATTTCTTTAGATATTCTTTTCTTTTGTAATATTTCTTTAAAAGTTTAAATGTATTAGTTCATGCTATTGTGTACGTAGGATTAATTTTTAAATAGCTGTTTTTAGTTATTATGTTTTATTAAAATTATTTAATTTTTGACTAATTCAAGACATTGCAATTAGAACCATTAAATGAATTGCAAAAAGCTCAAAATTAAAAGTAACCTGGATTTGTATTATTACTTGTATTAAGACTAAGCAATGACCATTACTTGTAATTTCAATACAAATAAGATGGTTAAGATTACAAGTAATATTTAAGAAATAATTTTATAGTGAATTAAAAAGAAAGAGAAAAAAATTATCTTTATAAAATTTTCTCAATTTAAATTGTCATCTATTTTTAAGCGATATGCAAAAATTATTAAATTAATATGGCTGAAAAAACAAGTTTTCAAAGAATGAAAAATTGCTCCTCATGAGGTTATAACAATCGGGTAGGAAATTCAGTAACAAAGAGGATGTAATTGAGAAAAATGTGCATTAAATTTTAATCTTAATTTGGTCATTAAATTGGTGAAGGAAAAAATAGAACTTGTATAAAAGTTTAATTTCTAATATTTCTTTACGTAAAGCAAAAACTAGATGAGATTTAACGGTGGTATACTAAAATGTAATTAAATATAATTAAAGCATTAATATAATATGAAGTAAATGAAAATATAATTAAAACATTTTTATTGTGTTTTAAAGAAATGTAATTGTGATTAAACGAAGAGAAATAATTTATCATTGAAGATGTTGCACGCATTGTTCCATTTCACTTCCTCTCATAAATGTGTTTTATAATTAAAAGTATGATTGAATTTGTAAATTTTAATTTGCTTCAGTAAATGCGCATACTTTTTTTTATGTATCATATACAAGAAAGTAATAAAAAGGAAGTACCGGAATAATTAAAATACTCGCTTTCGAGATTTTGCCAACTTTCTCTATTTTTGACCTCCACGAGTCCGAACAATGCATTTGTGGAATTTTGTTCGATTTAGACAACAGCAACAAAAAAAAAAAAACACGCCTTAAGTTTGACAGGAGAAATTTGCTATGTGGTTCTGACTTCAAATTCGTAGATATAAACTTATTTTTTTCGAATTTTGAACGAACTCTTTACACAGGTGTCTTTTTCATTGTAAGAGAACATGATAACTACAAATTTTAGAGCCAGAGCAATGAAATGTGTGGGTACAAGTTCTTGAACCAAATTCATAAGCGGATTTCTCCATCTGCTCTCCTGAACATTCGAGCGTATTTCAGTGTGACAACTGAAAAGCAAAGGCTTAGATGAATGAATTCGAAATGGGATCTTTCTACTAGAATTGTAATTTTGTGAGAAATTATCGCTTCAATCGGTTGAAAAAAAATCTAAAATTTCTATGCTCCTATTTTTTTCCATATACCACCATAAACAAAAAAGCTCAGGATTTGGATTAAAATTAAAGTTCTGAATACATTTTTAATTTTTGGCCTTATTCAAAAATAGTAAAAAAAAATTTAATGTCTTTATACGCATTTTCTTATTTGTCTTTTTTAAATATTAACTGAACATTCTTATTAATATGTGTTTTTCTCCCATGTGTCTTTTATGCGTGAGCGAGGGTTCTCTCGGAGCAGTTATCTCGCTGTGGTGATACTTTCTTGCAAGAAGATGGATGGAGATACAACCAGAAAAGAAAATTTGTGACATGACCATTTGTGACCTGTTTTCCATCTGCTCATCAAAGACGAAGAAACCGAATTTTTCTCTCAAATTCATTCGTAATTTAGATGCTTCTCAGAACATAGTTAATATGCTATCTGCGTATGAAAAGGAGGGACTTATAAAAATGCTTCAGCTCAGGTTAATCATTGACTGATTGAATCAACTGACTGAGTCTGCCTTTCATGAACTGAACATCTTTCGCCGTCCTTACTAATTCATATGAACCAACTGATATATTTGTGGCTTACTTTTTGATTTATTTCGAATATGAACTCACTCAAAATGTCATTGGACTGCACAGTGTTACGAGCTGTTCAATTGTTGCCTGTATTCCTTTTTCTGTGCTTCTTAATTCAAGTAAGATTAATTTAATCTTACGTAATTAAGACAATCGTGACCTCCCTCCTTCAAAAGAAAAGGAGGCATTGAAGTAGCCGAAACAGGCTCATGTAAACCCGCATCTCTCGCATTCAGACGACTTATTTTATGAGCTGGCATGCGACAGATGGGTGGTTGGTAGGTGTGTGTGTGTCTGCTTTTCTTTAACCTCCCCCCTTTTTTCTTGAATTCTCTAGCAAGATATGCGATCATCATACGGACTGTATATTCGTTTTTACTTTATCGTCTACAACGTATTGTAACTTCGAAAATTCAGACAAATCTCCGCAATTTAGATGCCCTCGGGTTAAAAAAACGCATTTTTAAAAAGATTTGTGTATAGAAAAAATAATGAAAAAATAGTTGGAAATCGACTTAATCTTAAAATTAAAATGTGGATTTTAGGCTCAGTTTTTAGATTCCTATCAAATTTTGAGCATACTCCTTCGGTTGTTCGAATAGGTATTCACAAGATGAATTCAACATTTACATGTAGGCATTTATCAAATGTTGACAGAAATCCTACATAGTGTTGACATATTGTCTGCCAGTACTTGCAGAAGCACTTATACGCGATAATTTCAAAAGACACGATTTAAGTATATATATCAAATTTAATATATGGCTTTGTATTTTTTGGGTGAAATTTAGCGCTTAATTTTATTGTCGCATGCTGTGGGCTGCAAAACTCGGATTGATTATCCACCATCTCGCTAAAAATCTCTCGACAGGTTTAATAGAGGAAATTCAAGCCAAATGTAAATATTATGTAGCTTCTTTGAGAAAATAAGTAAACTTTACCTTGAACCAGGTCCCTAAATTTTGAAAGGTATTCGGAAATAACCTCTTTATTACAGAATATGCGAAAAACGTGTGAGGCGACCATTCTCCTTGGTTTACAAATCATTTTATCTATGAAAACATTATTTTTATTTTATGAATACCCCCCCCCCCACATGACTATTTTTTAGTATTTTCATTTCATCCCGCTGATCATTCTCCAATTTATCTTCGGGCAACCAAACAATTTTAATCCATGGCTATTAGTGGAGATTCGGCTGGAATACCCATGATTTATTTCCCCGTCAGACGGATATTGCACCTTCTCTGCCCTTCATATAGAACAGTGCTCATAGCTTTATTTTAAGTAGGGAGCATGAAAATTAAACATCTCTCAAATATATTGTTTTTAAAAGCGTTCCGAATCGATTTAACTATTCCTTAAGGTTCGCCTTGAAAAGATTGCCTCCATCTACGTCTTGCAATGTGGCTAATTTTTCGGAAGAAAAAAACCCTGGTTAGAGAGATCTTGCATTGTAAGAGTGATTTGCGTTTGATAACTTATCTGAGTGCAAAAAAAAACTTTTCTCAAGAAGGCTACGATCTAATGAGAAATGTAAAAATAAGATTGTTTGAATCAATAGCTCAAATAGGATAAGATTTTTTTTTGTGCATTTCGAAATTTGCCACCTTAATGAAATAAGAAATTATAGATGTATTTATATTATTTTAACCAAGTTTCTAAATGTGACTCAATCTATGTCGAACATCTTTTTTTCCCCACCGTCCTTAAAGAACGCGCATCTATACGATACCGTTTGATATTAGTAATGTTTGTTTATTATTGGGATTGAGAACAAGGAAAGTATTCATTTGCATTCATCTAAATCAGAGGTGTCCAAACTTTTCGCGGCACGGGCCGGATCGAAATTAGATTCATGTTATACGGGTCACATGTATATACAAATTGAAAAATATTATGAGTAAAGTAGCATTAAATACAATTAATTAATACTATTTTATTGTAACTTGAAAATACTAAACAAACAAAGTATAATTATTTTATATAAATTGAAATATTTTCATGCAACTTCTAATGCGCAGCAGCAACAGGACCGCCCCGGCCGGCAAAAGTTCTAGGTACGCTACTGTGCGCGTGCAATAATTCCATGAAAACGTTATCGAAATCAAAACGATGTTTGTTAATTGTACTTAAGTGCTTCTTTAAGCGAACTACTCAAAATTGCTGATGCGTTATTTACAACAAAACAATAAGACTGCTTATCTTCAAAATTCACATGCGTATAAAATTTGTTTTATGTTTGAGTTACCGAAATTTATTTTTTTTATTTAGTCTTATAACTTAACAGCGCGGTAGACATTTGTGTTTGGTCAAGTACAACAACTCCGTTTTGTTGGCCACGTAGTTTTTCGATAGACCTTTATGAAAAGGAAAAGGTTTGGGCGGAAACATCATTATGTTTTAAAACCCTCCGCGGGCCGTAGTTTGGACACCTCTGATCTAAACAATAGTTTCTTCCCGTCCTCAAATAGCTACACACACGACGAATTTTTTAAAAAGTTTTACTTCCACTAGCACTAGTTGCATGTATTATTAAAGTCGTTTAATATCGTATAAATAAAAATAATTTAAAGAAAATTATCAGGAGTAATTTGTTGATAGGTCATTCACCGATACATGCATATTGCCTAACAGATATTCATGTTATAATTTTCATCGTTTTACGGAATGTTTATAAAATAACCAGTTTTTCAATTGCTACAAATATTCAAAGAACCAAAAAGTGAGAACATTGCTTACAGTTTTAACCGAATATTTATATATTAAAAACAATTTCTATAGGAATTCGTAAATGGACTAAGGAAGCTAAGTGAAAAATCTATTTACGCTGAGACATTCTAATAAGACTTTTTTTTTAATTGATTGTGATGCAAAAAACATGAAAATATATAGAAGCAAAATTTGCAATAAATTTAAAAAAAAGTCGAAGAAAGAATTTTATCTTATGTGAAAAAGTGGTTGGTAAAATTATATTCTAAAAAGGCTGGGATCATTTAAGTTTGCCGTTTACTAACTAACTACGATCGATGATATTGTCTCCAGCCAATGGCGCTGGAACCCCGTATTTTATTAATCCTCGATATTCTAAAGAAAAATTTGCCACACAGTGTGCAGAAACTTGAACTGAGAAAACTCTTTGCAACTGAGGCGATTTTATCTGGATAAGGATCCAGCTCAATGGGTTCGTACCTAGTTTTTATTATCCTCGCATCGTGGACCCCTCCCCCCCAAACATACACAGCCGAAATATAAATCCCGACGAAAATTTATGGGGATAGCTTAAGAATAATTAATTAAGAATGTTCGTGAATACAAGATTTCTAGTAGAGAGGAATTATAAAAAGTATGATTGCAAGCTTCGAAAAATATAAAATCTAATTTTTGTGAAAAAAATTCCTTAAATTATCAAATACATTATTCAAAACAATTGCTGCCATGCATTTAAAAATTTAAACAAATTAGTTTTCAGTCTTATCCATCCTAGGTTGTGCATTATTTTGTATTGCTTCGTTTTGTTTTATGATACAAAAAACGAAAGTTTAAACAAATTAATTTAATATTTCATTTTTTTTATTATTTCTGGTTAGAACGTATTAATTTTGAATTACAATTTTTTATCATTTCTGGTTACAACGAATTAATTTATAATTACACTTTTTTTTATAATTACAACATACGCACTATTAAAAATTCATTTAACTGTGTCTTTTCCTTTTTTTAATTAAGAAATTTTGGTAATCTGTTCTGTGTTTGGCCTGGAGTAGAGTCGTGTTGTTATTTAAAAAAAACTACAGAGAAACCAGAATTGGAAAGAATTAAGGCATTATTATTGGGAATATATATTTAATAATATTATTATTAATTATATTATTAATATATTATAATAATATTATTATTGGAAAATTTGTTGTGATGCTGCATTCTATCATGTTAACTTTAGCTAATTATTTTATAAAATCTGACTAATAAATAGAGTTGGAATTGGAGAAAATGTTGACCTATTAGGCAGCTTTCTGAATGCAGCTTCTAGTTTAGATTTGCAAATCGGCTATAAATTAATTTTGATTTGTGCAAAGTAAATATTAAAAGATAGTTTCATAAAGTTTATAAAATAAGCTACAAAATTAAATCGTGATTATTCAATTATTTCATTGTGAAAAGTAATCTGTCGCAAGAAAAAATAGTACACTGATACGTACACACGTTACGAGAAACTACAATAAATATTTTTAAGGTTTATTATTATTTTACAAACGATAACTTTCAGTTTCGATATTTTTTACAAGTTGAAATGGAAATAGATCAGAAATTTTAGTTTCGTTCGTGGTAGCTAGGAAAGAATATTTTAGAAAAATTCGTCAATTAATAGTAATAATAACAAAGAGAATAATAATAAAGTATCCTCGAAGTGTTTAATATTACTTCCGATTGTAAGGAAAATTCTAAGACTATTGAAAGTGAAGAATTTTCTTCGCATTAAATTATAATTCCATTCAGTCAACAAGTAAGTCTTCCTTAATAATTAAGACACGCGTTTTTGAATTATTGAGATTAACGATGTTTTAAATTCAAAAGTCGAATATGTACATGAACGATGAAGTTTAATACTTATTTCTGAAAGATTTTGCTTGGGAGTAAATTTTAGATAATGTTTTATACAAACTAGTTTACGTTTGTTTCTTGGCTAATATTAATCTTTTCGTTTCCCATTTTTAATACTGAAAAGCAGCTGGGCTCTCAATTTTTACAATTATTTACGCGGGTTTTTTTTGTGTTAAGCTATAAAAACGAAAACTTCTGCTGCTCTGTAATTCTGAAATTAGCAATGAATTTTACTTACGCATGACATGACACATTAATAAAAAAAAATTCTTTCTTTCAGAAGCATGATAGAAAATTATTGAAAGCGACTTTAATTTAATTTCTACACCTTTACATTTATCAATTTGCAATACAGTTTTTTTCCCATCGATGAAATTTCAATTTTTCACGAATATGACTGAAAGTGAAATCACCAATCCATTGAGCAAGCACTCAACTCTCCACAAACCACCTTTTTTTTCTTCTTAATTCCACGTTGTGGGTAATTGTGTTTTCGCTTTGCAGAGTATTTGAATTGTAACAGTTTCACCTAACAGGTTAATGCTAACGAGATTAGAACCACGGTAGTCGAGTATTGCACACATTTTCCTTCAAGAGTGAAGCTAATGAGAAGAAAAGCATTTTGGAATGTACCCTAAGTCGGTTATGGAATTAGTAATTGAAAATCTACTTACCGAATTATAAAAAAATCGGATGAAATTATTTTCAATTTAATTCAAGGATCTCCTAATTTAATACTTGCCACTAATGTGTATCAATAAATTTAAAACTTTAAAAAACTGATATTTTATATATATATTATTCATATATTATTTTAATACAAACACGAAACAAGAAAAATGAACTTTATTACTTCACCATGCATTTAAATGAAAATTTTGTATACATCAAAGAAAATCCATAACATTGAATAAACGGCATAGAAAATGCTCCTTATGCTAACACAAAAATCGAAAAGCATTTCATAGTTTTGTTTACGTTTATATATAAAAATCGTTATTTAAAAATAAGAAAATAATTTTCAAAACGTGATATATAATTTGAAAAAATGCAGTAAATTTTACACAATTTCTACGATTTGATATTTTACGATTTTATATCTTTCGACAATTTTATATTTTTACATTCCTTTACATGTCTAGCAACAGGTAATGAAGTAGATTTTATGCATTTAAAAAGAGATTTTTTATATGCATCTATATAGAAATGTGATACATAAACGTACATTGTAATACCGAATCGACATAATTCTTTAACATTAATGAAGAAAGGTAGTTATTATATATACAGAAATTCAAAAATTTTCGTCAAAACTTTAAGATTATCCATAAATTAATTAAAATGTAACAAATTTTCCTTCGAGCATATTGTTTCTTATACAATTCCTTCACAAGTTCGGGTAACAAAGGTTGAATGGCACAAATAAAAGCTCTTTTCACGGTTTCAGTCACTTTTAACGGAAATCAGGCAAAAGATGTGCATCCAATCTTCACTAGAGTCGGGCAAGAGGTGTCCATTCGCAACGCAACAGTCTGACAGGAGGCAGTCACCAATGGCAAGGAAATAAGCTACCAGGAAAGTTCGTGTGCATAAAGTGATGTCGAAGGGCACACACAAGTTCATGCACACAAAGTGAAGATGAATGGCACGTAATGAAATAAAATAAATATATTAGGTTGCTTAGCATTATGTGATTTTTACCTCAGAAGTTTAAACACTTTTTTAGTTTAAGATTCATATGTACTAACAAAAGAACAATTGTAGATGGCAGTTATTATAGTAGGAAATAAAATTAATTGGGTAGATTTCTTAAATGATATAGTTATTTCCACATTTATGGGTGTTGGTTAAATTTCCATCGAAACTACTTTCAAAATTCAGGAATAAATCATTCCATTGTCAATATTCAAGAGATATTAGAATTTTTTGTTTTATTTATAACATTTTTATCTCTCAACATCAAATGAATACAGGTAATAATTTTCGAATTCTATACAAAAGGGATAAGGTGTCAGGTTTTTTGCATTTTTGTTGCATTTGCTTAATTTTTTCTTCTTCTATCGAACTTCGATACTATAATTTCATATTATAATGGGAGTTGCAAATGCTTCAAGCAACTAATTTAAAAAGCAGCAATTTCATCTAACAAAAGTATTAAAATTTAATTAATTTTTAATAGACTATATTATAATAATAAAATACTACTTAAATAGGGTTCAGAAATTTTAAGTACGAAATAATCATTTAGTTTTGCAACGAAGAACAATAGAAACAAAATCGTTTGCCAATGAATACTTAAATCTACAGCAATTCCATTATAATTAAATTTTTTAAAAAAATTTAAATTATTCCGAACAATGAAAATTTTCGATTAAATATTTATATTCCGAGAAATCTCAACTAAATTGTTTAAATCCGAAAAACAATTTTTTAAATTGGTGACTGTATTAACATTTTGGAAAAGATTTTTATGCAATCAGAATGCAAAAATTTACTTGGATTAACTTTTTATGCGATAAAAATTGCTAGATGCAAAATTGACATAATGCACAAAAAATGCTGGAATAAATCAATTGCATATCTGATTTTAAAATTACTCCATAGTCTAATCAGGAAAATAATGAAATAAAATTTTTTAGTTTCGCAAACTGTGGCACTTAAAATATTCTAACTAAATGCTAAAATATGGAAGTCAAAGCTTTAGTAATCTGAGATGTAAACTTTCTCAACAACTTAAATACGGTAAAAACTATCTTCTCACCAATTAAAATACCAAATTCATAACGCTTATCTTTTTGTGTATGTAATTACACACAAGTATTTGATATTTAAAATAAACTTAAGAATTTAAGTATAAGAATGCTTTAGTATTTTTTAAATTTTTAAGATTAAGAAATTTAAAATCGAATCGGTCTAATTCACAATTAGTTTGCTCTTATTATACTGCATTCAAAAAAGATGAATAAAGATCTTTTCGTAAACTTCGTTCATGAATATACAGAGTGAAAGAAACTATTTTAAAATGAACATAAAAGTGTCGCAAAAGCTAAGATGGGACTCATTTTAAGTATATTCAAATTTGCTACAGCAAAAAATTTCGATTAAAAATTTGTTAAAATGTCCCCTAATAATTTCTTAATCTAAATTTAGAAGACAGAAAGAAAGTTAAATTAATGACTACGGGTAGTCTCAAGCAGCTGGTACATATTTCATACTTTCAAAATGAAATAAGTTGAAAAAATTCAAAACAATATATAAAAAATATTTGACTTTCACATGTGTTAAGATGATTTTTATTAGAAAACAGATATTTATTCAAGCTTTGAAGAATCATAATTACATTATTATTGTTGTGAAACTTTTTCTTCAATTTGGATCAATAATTGTTGATTTGAAATGGTCCATATAGTTAGTTTCTTCAATTTGGATTGTTCCATATAGTTAGTTTTAAGTTAGATAAAATCACGTAGTACAGTTCTCTTTTTCAAGTAAAACTAAAGTGAGTGGGTCTTCAGAACCTACAGCACATCCATCAGACACGAATGATTTTTCGAGTCACATTTGTAATTATTTAATAAATATTAAATATTAGAAAGCCCAGTTTGCTCAAAAATTTCTGAAAACTGAACGTCCTATCGACAGTAAAATTTGGCAACTAAAATTTCCCTAGCATTCCGAACTAGACATTTCTATAATAGCGATTGATACATTTAAATATTACATTAAAAAGTTAATTTAGCATAATATTTTTTATAGTTTTTAATTAACGTAAAAATTTTACGCATTATAAAATTTATTTTTAAAAAATGCACACTGTGTAATGTCCAAAAAATTTTATTATATAACAAGACATTAATAATATTCATTGCATTCCTTTTTTTTTCCCGAGTAACTTCTTTGGGAAATTGGTTCAAATTGAACCAATCGGATTGATTATTGAAAGCAGAAAAATTTATTTTTTGATTCAAATAGTTAATAGGCCAAGTGCCTTGACGTCTGAAATTTTCAAACATTACTAATCGTATATTTGCACCACTTCATTAGACATAAAAAAATAATTATCAATTATAGCAATCTAAAGATACAAATATGACGGCAATTTTAGCATTGATAACATTAATTCCGATTTAACATTGGATCACTTGGAAAAGTTGATTTACATAGTCTGATTCGAAGACATGTAGTTATTACAAAGGAAAAAAATATTTTCACATCCGTTTCCTCTAAGTTTCATAGCAGTTAATGCACTACAAGTGTCATGAACTTAAAATAATTAAACCAAAAAAAATAATACGTAGTAAATTTTATACACACAACACAATTTAGATATTTTTGTTGCATACATTTTATCTCTGGGATCCACATATACAATTATATATTTTAATATGCACTGGTTACAAGAGTATAAGCATTTAAGAAAAGGGGGAAGTGGGATCATTTTTTTTCATATATAATTTTATTTATTTTGCATTTTTTTCTTTTGCTATTTTTTTTTTTTCGTTTTAGGAATTTTTTTTCTTTATCTTTTATATTGCAATATTTTATTTATTTTTTGCAATATTTATTTTTTCATTTTTTTTCTTTTGCAATATTTATTTTTTCATTTTTTTCTTTTGCAATATTTTCTTTTCTTTTCTTTCCTTTTTCTTTTTCCCCTTTCTTCCATTTGAAAAAAAAATTTTGCATAGTTTATTTTCACCTTAAACACCACAAATGTAAATGTTAACATAACTATAGCAATATGCAATAACATCTAGGAAATGTTTCAACAACAATACTAGATTGTTGCACAAGGAAATAAGTTTAACCCCATACTGCAGAATTCTTATTTTATTTTTTAGAAGAAAATGAATATTAAGAATACACTGCAAACATTAACTTATCGACTTAGTTATTTAAAATTAATTCTTTGAAGTAATAAGGAATTCAAAACTCGTTGTGCAAAAACTAAACTAAGTCTGAACTCTTCCAAAAAATCTTTAAAGACTGTAATTATGTAAATTATTATGCAATATAGGGTTAAGAGACAAATTTTCATGCCTTAATTGAATATTGCCTTAATTTGAATACAAATATTTATCATTTACAATAAAAAGGGAAATAATGTGGTCAGATTTCTAGCAATAATGTTTTCATTTTCGTTCAGTTGTCCTGCATGGCTTTAATTTTCAATGCAACTTTTGATTGAAATATTTTTAAGAATTTCTAAAGATATTCCTGACATACAGGAAAAAAATTGTGAAAAAAAAATTCAGGAA
>JAPMOQ010009764.1:0-10538 GCA_026543055.1 Argiope trifasciata
ACAGGAAAAAAATGTTTTTACTTTTTTAAATTATTATAATTTGAAGTAATTTTAAAGCTCCGATAACATTATATTTAACTGGATTTATGAATTAACAAAAGATAAGAATTTAAAAAAATGAAGTAAATGGGAATTCTTTTGAATTATTAAATAATAATACTCATCAATTTCTTCTGAATAAATTTTCGGCGATAAATTTAAGATCAATGATTAAATTTTACTACCAAAAGTATTTAAATAAAACTCTTTGTGTAATATTTTTGCATTTAAATTAACAGCATAAAATATCAAACTCCAATGTATTCTTTTAATTATCTCAGCATTATAAAATTGAAATAAAAATAAAAGCTTCTACTAGCAGCAATGGATTGTGCTGCCATCTAGTGAATAGGCGTGTCGATGGGCGTGTAAATTGACTGCCAATCGCTCTGATTGGCAGTTGGTATGGCTTCAGACGTTATTGCCATTCGAAGAAGAGAAACCTTTTGAATCGCGGAATAGTACTCCACTTTTGGAGTGGCTTCCTTCTCCAAACGATATCCCTATAACCTATTGGGAATTCTCAATAGGTGAAAGCGAAGGGAATTGTGAATCCGCTTTCACAATACTCGAGGAAGGAGAATCGTTCATGATATTTATTTCGTTTATCTGCTCCACTTGCTTTTAGTTGATGGAAAGCGTACTGTGTGTAATACGAAAAGCAGAGTTCTTTTTCTGTAATGAATACCGAGGGATTTGGCGAAACGGCGAGTTTCGAATCGGAGAACGACGTTTAATTTAAGCCTTTTTCTTTTTATAATCGATTTGTTATGGTTTATCGTCAGCTCGATTTATTGACATAGGAGAGATCGAGAAATTCGTTCTGCGTAGATGGCAACAAGTTCTTTTGATTTTCTCTTCAGAATTTTCACTCTGTTTCTTTTCTTTTTCTTCGTCATATTTTGGAAAAATATAAAACAATTCTTTTTACAAACCATTGTGTCAAAATTTTACATTAATATTTAGGTTTGGAGGGTAAATAATATGGTTGGATTGGGTATTTAATAATAACGAATAACTAAGTTTGCATTAATTTGTTTACTTATTTGGAATTAAATTATTCTAACATCACTTGATGGATTTGCTGTTGTAATTTATCTTCTGTTCTATTTACCGTCATTGAGATTGAAAATAAGAATTAATGCGATTGGTTACCAATATTCTTTAAAAAAAAATTTTCCTCTGAAATTGCCTCTAGTGTTATTTTTATCAAAGTTTTTATATTAACAATTCACATCGAAAAAAACTGTATAAAGAGGTGAATATGTTATTTCAATGTCGTTGTTAAATAATGCTACTTGAATTCAAATTTTGGTAATGAGGAACTTTTTCGTTTATGTTGATTTTAAATTTAGAATAAAAAAATGTCGGTTTAAAATTGACTACATAATGATATCTTATTGAAGTAAATTTAGAATTGTACAAAAATATATAAAGATGCGACCTATTACTTTGAATAGTTATTCTTATTTTAAAAGTCTTCCAATTTATTTATTCAAGAAATGGAAGTAAATTTGTTTTTATTTTTCACAGCTAATTTTCCTCTCTTGCTTTATTTTTGAAAAAACATTCATTTTTGTAATCAACAATATAAGAAATATTTTTATTACAACTAAATGCCACAATCTCTCATGATTAATAAAAGATTTTCTTTAATTATCAAATTATCCTTTCAATTGATAAGTTCTAAAAATTAAGTATGGACTTTATTTTTATTTGATGGTATTTATTAGTTAATAAAAAGAAAAAAAGAAAAAAAAATTATAAATTGAAGAATTATATGAATTATTTTCTACAAAGTTAATTCAATAAAATATCTAACACCTCAATTGAAAATTTTCAGTCCTTAACTAGTTACGTTTGGTTTTAGCTTTATAATTTATTATAATAAATTATGAACTAATTTATTTATTTATATTATACTGCGCAGCATATGTTTTTTAATCTAATTAATTTAAACTTGTTAACTAGAAAAAAGAAGTGATATTAAAATGCATCTGTTCTAATTTATGGAAACCTTTTACTTAAGAAGTAAATTTCAAAATGTTACGTAATTCAGATTGCATTTTGAATTCATGATTTTTTTAGACAATATAATTACATTCTAATGTTTTTTTATACACAAACCAACAAGCACTGATAACAAATACGTGTTAAATTTGATTATCTGCTACCAAATCCTCTCAGTTTGTCATATTATCGAGAGAAATTAATCAAAATCTGATGGAATTTTCCAATTTTTAAGGAAGGAATGATAAAAATCAATTCATTTTGAATTTAGTGATTGAGCAATTGAGTTTATTTTTTCATTTATTATTCCTAGTAAATTTAAATTTCTTTTCAAAATAAATTTTTAGCATTATTTTTAGAATATATAATTATTAGATTATTTATATGCAGTCAACTACTTTGTTAATTCAGATGTTAGAACATTTCTGGCATCCACTTTAATTATAAGCAGTATTTTATGCAGTTTAATTTCTACAAGCAAATCATTCAGCAAGAAAATGAAATTAATTTTCAAAATATTTAATTCAGCATGGTGAAAGGAAAAAAAAAATGTTGCAAATTTATTCTTGATGAGCTCCCATCATAAAAAGTTGTTCATGGGATTTTTCTAAGAGAAGTAAATTGTAAATATAAATTAAACTTTTAGCGAGTTTTTATGATCACAGGATCATTAAAACTCACTAAAAGTTTAATTTATTATAAAGTTTAATTTATGCTGCTACATTTTATATAAAACGATTATAAAATCATATTAAAAACTTAGTTTATATTTATTTATTTATTTGATCCCAAAACGTTTTGTTTCGATTGATTATCTTTATTTGAAATTCATTAAAGCATTAATTTTCAAACGAAATGGATATATTTATTGCCAAATTCAGTTTGAAAAGAAACAAAATTTAGATATTTTCATACTTGAGAAGAAGATTCCTTTAAAAATCCTGTCGATAAATTTTTATTTCATTTTTAAAACCAATATAAATAAAAGTGAAACGTTAAACTTTTCGTTTCTTGTAGAAATCGAAATTACTCAGATTTCTCAAAATTTTTCCCGTAAAAACAATAAAGAGTTCATGATGTTATATTAAATATTAATTTTTTAAATCCATATAAAACCGATTTCCTCCAAATTTTTCTTGTAAAAACTGTAAAGCACTGGAAATGTTCATAACGTTCAATTAAATATTTTTTTATTATTTTTCGAAGCGTCGTATTACATGACGGCTTAATAAACCGAATAAAAATAAGCTAAAACAGAGATTAGTGTTTCCAACAATAGTTAGTTTTACATTTTTTCGTTTTTTAAACCTATAGTAAGAAAGTTTGCATCTGCTTAGACAGACTGTTAAAATTAGTTTCAGTTCACAAAAATACGAAAATTGAAATATTTTTTTTAAGTAATGAAACCATAATTAAAAATTCGATCCATAATTAAAACAATATTTAACCATAACCATACTTAAAAAAAGGTATACAAATTACAACATATCTTTTAAAAATAATGATACCATGAATAAAAGATTAGATCCGCAATTAAAACCAGATTTAACCAGAACCATAATTTAAAAAAATATGAAAATTTCAATATTCCATGAAGTAATGAAACCAGAATTAAAAAATTCGTTCTCACGATTCTGATCAATATAGATACTTAACTCTGTACTTTCGGTTTAGTTTATATATATTAACATCTCGTTTATATAACTAAACTAAACCAAACAAACCGTTTATATAACTAATCGAAACTAAACAAACAGTTCGTCTAACTAAACAAACAAACAAACAAACAAAAAAACTGACCATTTATACAATTAACCTAAACCAAACAAACCGTTTGTATAATTAAGCTAAACCAAATAAAGCTTTTATGTAACTATTCTAAACCAAAATTGCTGAGTTAAACATGTATACCGATCAGAATCTTGAGATCGAATTTTTAAATTATGGTTTCACTATCACTAGTTTGTTATTCCTATGATAAAAGAGAGAGAGGGAGACACTATGTTCAATTTTCGGCACTTTCGTTTTCAATAAGTCTTTTGAACGCGAGGAAAAAATATAAATATTCATAATTGCCCCTTTTCAATTACAATATGCCTTCCCGACCATAAAGATGTAGCTTCTTTTTTTTTCTGCAAAAACCATGACAGATTGGCTGAATACAAGTGCTGTCACTAATACAAGAGAAGCCATGGATTTACTACAGGCACAACAGCAGCGACCATGCACACAACTCAAAAGAAGAATCACTACATTCAAACTATTGAAGAATTCGAATAATAAGCGATACACAGACATAAAAAAAGGGCGGGAAAAATAAAGAATGGAATGGCGCAATAGAAGGAAAAAAAAGGGCGCGAAAATCCTTTGTGAGGAAGAAGCCAACGCGGATTTCTGCTCTTTTCAAGTGAAGAGGAGAGCTTTCATTCTGTGGTAAAACGTTTCTAAAAGAATGAATATTGCAGCAAACAAGCGTCGAGGGGACCACCTCTTTAAGCTGATGATTACGCATTGTTAAAGCGAGCAGTGCCACTAAATGGCTATCAAATTTCTATAGACAGTATTCGACCTGGGAAATTATTATTGTATTCTGGGGCTTTTCAGTTGCGCTTATAAAAGCAGACGCGTGCCGTCACTTTGGCACAGTTATGATTCCATGATAAGTTGCGATACGTGGACTTTTGTGAGCTGTGGACTGTGGTAATGTTCTTTTAAAACTTGTCTGGCTTTAAATCTGTAAATATGTTATCCGCTATTAAATTTTAATCTCTAAACATGTTACTTTCACTATTGAATTTAAGTGTGTAAATAGGCTATTCGCTATTGAATTTAAATCTATAAATGTGTTACCCGCTATTAAACTTAAATATTTAAATCTGTTACTCACTATTGAATTTAAATGTCTAAATATGCTACTTAACATTGAATTTAAATGTGTAAATATGCTACTCGCTATTGAATTTAAAGCTATAAATGTGTTACTTGTTATTAAATGTAAATGTGTAAATATGTTACCCAATATTAAATTTAAATCTGTAAATCTGTTATACCCTATTGAATTTAAATCTGCTAATTTTTTACCCTCTTTAAGTTATGTATATACCAAAGTCACTTTATTTTAAATTATACAGATCTAAGCTACCCGTTTAAATTTTTCTTCTTGCACTCTTTTATTTTTTTAACATATAAAATTCTGGTTGAACTTTTTCATTTGTACTGTTGTTCTTTTTGTGTTTTTAGATATTTCTCATCTAGACGTTGAAGTAAAAAGATATGTTTTTAAAAACACAAGAGTTTTGGTATCATAACGGATTAAAATATATCTGCTATGTCAGTGATTCTCAACCTGTGGGGCACGCCCCCCTAGGGGGACGCGAGCACACTAATGGGGGGGCGCGAGCATATCCAAGAGAAAATCTTATTTAAAAAATTGATTAAGTGACTGAAAGGAAATGACACACACACATACAAAACAAACTACATTTCGACATATTTAATAATTAACTTATTAAATTACAACAACTTACTAAATTAAAAAAAATTAATAATTATTAGTGACTTTCTTGGGCCTGTCTTATAGAGCAAAATTTTTTGAGCCAGGGTTTAATATTAGAAATAGATGCTCTCAGTTCTTTTTCTATATTTAGCTGACATCTATATTTTGTCATCAAAGAAGTCACCGCAGAAAATCCAGTTTCACAAAGGTAAGATGTTGAAAATGGTAGTAGAATGCGAAATGCCCTGGTTTTTAGTGCAGAAAACTCATCATCCACTCCTGCCCAAAATTCAAAGACTGATTTATTACTAAATTGTCTTTTGGTTTTGGCGCTTGCCGTGAAGTCTGTGAAGGTTTCTTCCTCTTCAATTGAGAGTCCTTCGGGAGTATTTTGAAATGGATCCCTCACCCACTTGTAACTTGATATCAGTTTGTCGTCAGCAAGAAAGTACTTTTTAAAATTCTTTGCTAGCATTGCTAAATGATTTTCAATGGTTACAAAAACAACTTTTACATGTTGTTCTTCAGTCTTGTAAGTTTTAATACAATCATTCAAATTTGCAAACGTAGTCAAGTTTTCTTGCTTTAAATTTCTGCTCTACAATTCCAATTTCCTACAAAAAGCATTAACTTTATCACTCGTATCCAATATATGTGTATTTGCTCCTTGCAGTTGATGACTCAAGTTATTTAATTTCTCGAATATGTCAATCATGTAGCTCGATTTCATACCAAATAAACTATCGCAAAAATTCTCAGCTTCCGGTCTGTTTTCCTCTTCTAGGAAAACTGCGAATTCTTCTCTTAATTCATAAACACGTTGCAAAAATTTCCCTCGTGATAACCATCTTGCCTCGCAATAAAATAGTAACGCTGAATGTACTTCACCCATGTGTTTACAATGTGCGGAAAAGATTCTTGATTTCAGGGGTCTCATTTTTATATAATTTACTACTGTTACAACTGTAGTTAACACAATATTCAAACCAGGGCTCATTTCCTTGGAAGCCAAAGCTTCTCTGTGGATCATACAGTGTGTCCAGACGCACTGTGGCGATTTAAGATAGCGATAGAAGAATCGACTCGAATGAGATTGTCTGGAATTGAAATTGGCATCATAGAACTTTCTCCTTCTCCTTTTGAGAAAACGTTTGTTCACATCTGCGCACGCTCCTAACTTATCTTTTAAGCTGACCAGACAAATTCCATACAAATCGAAACTTTTCGCGAAACCGTGAGAATGTCTGACATGGCGGGACGCAAGAGTAATAAAAAGGCATAGGATTCTTGTTTTCTCAATGCTGATGATCGGTGATGCAAAATGTCAATAAATTTCCATATTCTTGGTAATTTGTAAAGTTTCAAATTAAGGTTGTAGTGCATATTTAGCTCCAAAATACTCAAAATGCATTATTATTGTATATATTTTATTGTATGTGGTGAGGAGGGGAGCGGCAATGAAAATTATGACTGAAAATTGGGCCGTGAGTACTAAAAGGTTGAGAAACACTGTGCTATGTGTAAAACAGAAATGACATTATTTCCATCTATTTATCTATCTATAGATAGATCTGTACTATCTATCTGTCTGTGGGAAAAAAACACTGACCTCTGCTACTAACTGATCTCTCATTGTATTAAGATTATTAATCAAGTAATTTCTAATAATTTTGATGCAATGTTTCTCATACTTAAATATACTTAATTACTCATAAATATACTTAAATATTACTCATATGAAAAGATTATTTTTAATTATCCTAAGGATAAATATAAGGTATTTGGATTGGTTAGGATTGGTTGCTATGCTCATAAAGAGGTGGAATTTATTGGTGAAATCGATACTGTTAGGTTAGGGCTATGTCGAAGTTTTTTCCCCGGAACTTTAGAATGGTGGAAGGGCAATAAACAATTAGCTTTCTTATGAATTGAAAATCAATGAAATGGGCGCAATGCTTGCGGTTGGAGAACCTTGTTACAACTTTTTTCCAAAGAGAATATACTATGAAGTTTTTTTTTTGAACTTTAAAAAAATGGAAGATGGTAGAGGATTGGTGACCATTTCTGACATATCTACAGGCTATTAGCTTTCACATTTAATAAAAATTCCTGAAATGGACTTAATGTGTAATGCAATGGCTTGTACAGGCAGTACAGAGAAAGTACAATAATCTTTAGAGTATTCAGACTGGAGATTTTGACTAATTATTTCACTTTAGACTTCACAGAGTTCGAAAAATGCATTTTTGAGAAATATCAGTCCGTCTGTCTGCCTGTAACAAAAACTCTATGAAGCTTTGAGATAGACAGTTAAACTTTAGTAGATTGCCTTCACACTAAAGCTGAAGATTTCTATCAAAATTTGAATAAAATCTGTTCTTAGGAAGTCCAATTGCCTGTCTATACAAATATGTGAATTCGATAACTATGAAACGAAGAGAGCTGAGTAAATAAAATTCGATATAAAAATTTAACATCTAATACAGACGCTTGGCAAATTTTCAGACAGATTCAACAAAGGATTGATTGATTGTTAGTTAATGACTCAAAAACGCAATGGCTTTGAAATTTGATATGAGAATTTGTGACTATAAGTGCAGTTCTTAAAATATTGTTTCAATTGATTGTGGAATATGTGTTACATACACAAATTCGATTTTTGGATACTGTTAACACATATGTCAGGGATAAATAGCCAAATTACTCGCCAATTATATCGCAATATATCCAGTAAAAGTGCTGAATACACGCCAAACCTTAACATTTCATAACTATTGAAAGCCGATGGCGTGTCAGATTTACACCGGTTTGACAAGCTTATTACAGAGTATGCAAGAATGTTTTGAGGAGACCATCCCTGTTGATTTTTCTTAATTATTTTAAATATATGAGATATATCATATAGTAAAATTTCTACGGAAAGTAAAACCATTTAGCGATGTGAGATGTAATATTCATTAGTAAATGAGGTACTAATAAATAATTTTAATTTGTTATATTAATTATTTCGAAAATCTTAATCACACATAAAAAATCATGAAGTTTATAACTTTGAATATTTATTGAAATTTCGGTCAAATTCATGGTACTCTAAAATTGTGCATTACGACTGAGATATTAGGAAATATTTTATTTTCATTTTCACCAATTTTTCTTTATTTGAAAAAAATCAATTCTTCATAAAACTAATATTTCCATTTAAGTTTTGTAGAAATATTTAATTCTTAAAAAAAAAAAAAAAAAAAAAAAAAAAAAACCCTGGAACTTTTTAAAACTTTGTTATTTATTCGTTAATAAATTTTCAGTTCCTTATATTAAAAGTTTGGAATTAGAGCATAGTAATGAATGGATTCATGGTATATTACAAAATTCTCAGACAAATAGACATTTTAAGAAAAAAATGTCTTTTCCTTGCTCGGGAATGCCTAAAAGGAGGAGATTTGACAAAATTAGGATTTTTTTTGATAATTATAATACTTTCCCTTTATCCGAGAAAATAAGAATCAATTGACTCCGACAGTTATAGATATACGTATATATTTATGGTTGAGAATTTTTTACAAAACACAAAATTTCAGATACTATTATAATGACAGAGTTGAAACATCTTTCTGCAAATGGGGTATTTGGATTTTATTTAAAATTATTTTTTTCTGTCACTTCTTATTCCAAAAAACAGAGTTTCCTAAAGTTCCCAACAAGTCTCAACTTATGCTTTCAATCATTTTATATGCCCAAAAGGAAAATCTATGAACTATTTCGGTTGATAAAAGCTGACTTCTTCATTTAATAATCTTCTGATTTTCGGATGATTAATTTATCCTTTAAATAAAGCTTGATCAAGGTTATTAAGAAGCCATTAAAGAATAATTTATCATTACCGTTCCCTTCCTTTATGTACAATTACTAGAGTTATTCATCACTTTTTTCAGATGACTGTGATTTATATGACAAGTTAGGCTATTAAAATTTTTATTGGCAGTCATTGCAAAGACGATTTCTGAATCATTTATAGCATCATAAGACTTTAAAGATTCTAGCAATATTGTCAAGAACGTGACATAATTATACGAATAATCAATTCTAAAAAAGAAAGAATTTGATTGGATGGCAGACGATTCTTCTGACAATTCAGTTATTCCTTAGTGTTTCTAAACTGATTGAAGGGCAGACGATTTTTTTTCCCATAATTCCTCAGAAATTCTAAAAGTTGATAGTTTTTTTTATATTTATCTTCATTCTTTAGTTTTTTTTCTCTCTATTTTTTTTCTTTTTTCTGAAATAAATATTATTTATAAGCTATATATACAGTGTCTCACAAAAGTGATGGGACACTTGTGCTTTACAAAAGGAAAATGTAATAAAATAAATAAATAAACATGTACAAATTTTTTGTGGGTGTATTGCATACTTAAATTCTGTAACAATTATTACATAACATACATTTTTTCAAAATATTAAAATATTAATTTAATAAAAATATAATTGTTTAGAACGGAGCAAAAATTAGCTCACAAAAGTGATGGGACACTTACTTTTCCATCAAATATTTATCCAAAAATTTTACTTTTTAAAAGGTTTTAATATTTTGTTGGATTTTCTTTTACTTTTAAAACATGATTTAATCTTCTTGGGATGGATTTGACGAATTTTTCTATGATTTCTGGAGTGATTTTACCCCATTCTTCTTGAAGCACCGATTTTAATTGTTGTTTTGAAGAAATGGTGTGTTTGCGAATTCTTGATTCCAATTCTTGCCAAATATTCTCTATGGGATTTAAGTCAGGTGATTGTGGTGATGTTTTTATTATTTCAGGACAATTATACTGCAGCCAGAGTCTAACGTTCAAAGCAGTGTGCTTGGGATCATTATCCTGGAAGAATTTAAAACCATTATGAAGGTTCAATTTTCGTGCTGAAGATTTCAAATTTTGCCTTAAAATGTCTATATACTTGTACTGATCCATTATACTGTCAATAAAAACAAGATTAC
>JAPMOQ010009766.1:0-27473 GCA_026543055.1 Argiope trifasciata
TTTTTTTTTCATTTGGTTTATTATTATCATTAATTTATACAAGTGTATTGTGTTCAAAACTCTTATAAGAATACTAAGCTAATAATTTATCTTTCTTGTTACTATTGTTATTAATATTTCTCAAAAACATAATATTTTAAGTAAAAAACATATCTAAATATTTTGAATTAAAATTGTGTTTCAGTGCATTTAATTTCTTTAAAGAATGAAGCTCAACTGCCTAGTTGAATTTTTGATGTCAGTAGTTTACCAAAATGATATCTATTTTTATTTTATTTTTAATTTTCTGTCCTTAAGGATTATTATCCCCCTCTGCTTAAAATAGTCTTTGTTTATTTATTTTTTAAATTTCCAAGTAAGTATACTGTAAATGAATGTATGAATTTAGGTTAAAAAGAGCTTTTTTTTTTTTAGTAAAAATTGATATTTTTAGAATTTTTAGATTTAACTGCAAAAATAATTATTAAAATTACATATAGAATCAGATTTCCAACTCCTTGTTAACTTTTGTATCCAGTAATCCAAGAAATGTATATGTTATGGAATAATTAATAATTATTTTGTAAAAGTTTGAAATATTTTAATTTTTTTTTAAATACTGCTTCTTAAACTGATTTTTTTAAGAACAAATTTATTAATATTATCTGAAAAAATTATTAATAACATTTAATATAATAAGGCTTAATATTAAGGCTGTATTGTACCCTTCTTCAAAAAAATAGTTTTGTGGAATAGCACTGTATGGCCTTTATATACGGTATTCAAATTTATGATAGTTAGGATCTTTGATATATGAATGCTGTAATCTTTCTGCATGTTATTCCCAAATAATATCTTATCTATTTTATATTGGGATTAATACTACATCAAATGTATTCCACTAATTTGGTTTTGAATTTTGTAATATATTTTTAATTTTTACTTGCATTATGCCGTATTCAATATCAGAGTGGCTAGCCAACCGTAAAATAGGAAAAACTGGATGGTCAGGGAATTCCAGGAGATTGGGAAAAGTCATTGAAATTTATTCTAAAACTGGATATATATATATATATGTATATATATCATCCAGTAACGTAAGTTATTTACTGAAGTCAAAAACAAGCCATTCGTATTTCTGCGAACACATCTAGTAACGGGATGTTTGCATCAACATTTCTAGGGACAGGATTTTCTTTTGAGTAAAATTGTCAGCACTATAAATGCCTTCAGTTCTGAAATGCACATCTTATTTTTGTTCTGCTACTACTGACTGATTCAAAATCACTTTGTTCATTACTTGTCTTGTTATATTATATATTTAAAAAATTAACTCTTTCACTACAATTTCTTAGATGTAATAATGTAAGTTTCAGAAGACCAATTCAGCTCATTTCTTCCTTGAACATCATGTTGGTTGCTCTTCTGGTTAGGAAAGTGTTAATATCCAAAGTTCTTTTAAACCATATATATTATATTGTCTAGCATCATAATCTTTAGATTAATTTATTATAAATAAATCTGCTTTCAACAGGAATTAATTTTTCTTATTTCTTTGGGAACTTTTTATTGAATTAGGAAGCATCAGATGTAATGTTTATTTTTTTAAGCCTTCTATTGTGTTTGCATATGCTTTGTCTTTCGTTGAATATTGAGAAATGTGCAACTCTTATTGAACCTAATCATCTATTATTAAAATGGTCACTGATAATCAAAAGCTTTCTTGTTCTCTCAAAAAAAAAAAAAGTAAAGGACTAATAAAAAGGTATATTATGCATATATATTTTAATGCTGCCAATCGCATTTTTAAATGGAAGAAAATTTAAACCTTTCGTTTCAAATCTTTCACTGCTAGTGTTATATTATGATTGTAGTTAGTGTCTGTAGAGATTCTGTTTTTGTGTAACTAAATAAATATATTTGTTCCTTCTGTAAAATAATGTATTGTATAATATCCTTAATATTTTAATGCTTTGCATACTGTTCAATAGATCCTGCTGAAATTATTCAAGTTCGTCCAAATGAACAAGAATTTGGGAAATATGAATATTATGTTCATTATGAAGGATGTAAGTAAATTATTTTATTTTGTTCAGAAAGTATGAATTATGGTATTAAAATATTATAGTGTCATAGCATGAATCAAAGAATTCTAATTTACATTGGAAAATATGAATTTTGTATTCATTATGATGGATACAGGTAAATTATTATTTCATAATTAACATCTGATATTACAAAATTTTCTGAATTATGATGTAATTGAAATGTGTGTTGAAAGTTATAAAGCAATCTAAACTTCATTAATTTTTTACCATTTTTCCAATATTTTTTTTTTTAGTTTTATTATACTTTAATATATCAGTTTTACTTTCTTTTCCTTTTTATATTGTTATGATTTCACTGTTTCATTTTACAATTTAAATGCATTAGGCTGCTTTCAAGCTATATAAAATATTTTATATGTAACAAATATTTGTTCTTACAGGTAATCGCAGGCTTGATGAATGGGTAGAGAGTGATCGCTTTGATTATTCTTATCCAAACAGAGAAATAAAGCACAATCATAATACAACAAACCATGATCAACCAGACAGAAAAATCACTCGAAACCAGAAACGGAAACATGATGAAATCAATCATGTTCAAAAGGTATCTTTTCATTTTATTTGTGTTTGCCCACATTTTAAATTTAAAATAATTTTCTTCCGAGTGCCTATTTATTTCATCAAAAAAAATTGTTAAATTCATTTTTTAAATTTTAGTGCTCTTAGTAAACTTATTTAAATATGGTATAAGAATGCAAATTTTTGTTTTAAAATTATTTTTAAAATTTTAAATGTTTTGTATCGAATTAGATTTTTCCTCCAATAGTTAAACAGCCTGAGATATTAAAAAATGCTTTAACATATTTGCCATGCTTGTTGCTTTTTCTGTATTTAAAAATTTCCATAACTTGCACAATATATATACACGAATTTTACTTAGCGATTCTTTGTTGTCTGGATGTTGATAATTTATTAAAGTATGTATTTCTTTACTTTGTAGACCTATGCTGAGATGGATCCTGCTACAGCAGCTTTGGAAAAAGAGCATGAAGCCGTAAGTTTTTCTCTCTTCTTTATCTTGTTTAAATTAAGAATTTTACTAGAAATATTTTTATGAATTAAATTGATTGAGAATCTTTTTAATTTATAAAATTTATTTAGTAAGCATTTTATTTAATATCGAGTTGAGGTATTTGCTATTCCTTAAGAAATTTCAATTATTTATTGTTATATTGTAGTAATTTCTAAACATTATATCCATCATTTTATTATTCATTTTGTTTTTGGACATCCTCTCCTCTCAAATCCTTTTATGTATTTATTATTATTAATAATAATAAGGACTATTATTTGCTCATGAAGCTAGTAATTCAAATAAAGTAAATGATTTCTCATTAACTTAAAAGATAAACAGTTATTATTATTGAATTTTGAACTGGTTTTATGGAGTTGATTTTTATATGAAAGTTTATATGAAGTAAAAAATCTTCCTAATGGTGTTGTGTTAAGTTTGCTGCAATATTTTTTATTAATAAGTTCATGAAGCATATATGTTCTTTGCTCATGTTTATTGCTTGTGATTAACTTTAATCTTTTACTTAAGTGTGAAAGAAGTCTTTGCTGTTGGTAGATTATATGAAATCCAAATGAGTTAAGCCCAGTAGTACATGCATAGTCAATAGTTTTGTATCAATATTCTCATTTCTGGATTGTTATTTCTGTGGTTTATCATGTGATGGATTCCTTCAAATCAGTATTAAGAGCAATTTTTCATACATAAGGAAAATCTGCTTTGAAAATTTATCACAGGATGAAAGAGGTATCTAAAAAGCAGTTTTTTGCATGATGCACTTTATTCAAACAGTGTCAGTATTAATGGGGTGTGCTTAAACATCGAAGACTTGCCATGACCTCGGTAGATGACTAGCAGTTCAACAGCCTCAGCTGCACAAAAGTTCTCATATGGCATAGTTGTTTGGTTAAAACTCATAAAATTGTTGCTGAAATGTTTTTAAACAAAGGAACTGTGAATCCACAAAAGTTATTTAGTTCAATATATTATATTACACAAAAGTTTAACTAGTTATGTCATATTTTTTTCACAGTGGGTGCTAAATCGCATATGGATTCATAAGTTTTTATTTTGAAGCCATACTTTCCTTTTTGGTGCAGTGGGTTCAGTATTTCAGTTATAAAGAGCTATACTTTTTTACATGAAATGTAAATAAATTTTCTTAGAATATAACTTTAGTCTCCTTTTCATTTTGTTACACTTTA
This sequence comes from Argiope trifasciata, assembly GCA_026543055.1. NCBI lineage: Eukaryota > Metazoa > Arthropoda > Arachnida > Araneae > Araneidae > Argiope > Argiope trifasciata. The sequence continues at coordinate 4,305 of JAPMOQ010009766.1, forward strand.
TATTAAATATTTTGTAGCATTATCATTTTTTTTTTTTTTTTTTTTTTTGCATGAACTTTTGAGGAAAGCAAGATTCTATAACTGTTACATATAACTATAACATGCTCTATAACTGTCATTTTAATCTCTTATACTTTTTGTTTTTTATAATTACAACATTACTTTTACACATCCCAAATATCTTATCAAGCAATTATTCTCAGGAACTTAATTACTTTTGAATAGGGATCTCTGATCTACAAGATAGCTACACATTTACTATTTTCTCAGTTAATTATGTTTGACCATTTACATATTCATTTTATTTCAGATAACAAAAGTGAAATATATTGACCGAATACAGTTTGGGAAATATGAGATCGATGCCTGGTATTTTTCTCCTTATCCTGATGAGTATGGGAAACAACAGAAGTTGTGGATTTGTGAATACTGCTTGAAATATATGAGACTTGAAAAAACTTACAGATATCATCAAGTAATATATTTTATGTATTAATTATTTTCGGTTTACCTAGAATAACATGTTTATATATATATTTTTTTCTCATCAAATTCTTTTTTTCCTTTCTAAACAATGTAACTCAGAAATATGAGATTTATCAAAAATTTCTTTTCTTTGAAAAAATGTAAACATTTTTTTATAATATCTAGTTATAAAACAGTGATTTATAAATATGGTATGATATAATATTTCTACACTCCTATATTTCTACTTATACTATATAATATTTTTACTCTCTTATATCGTAATTGATTAATTTCATTTTTATTTAATCATATATTAAATGTAAAATTCTAAAAAGATGGAATGGGGAGAAAAAATGATGAAGCTTTTTTTTGTACACAATGAAAAAGGATTTTTTTTATCTGCTGTATATATTTATATCTCTTTAAAGCATTCTTCAATAAAGCTCATTAATGAAGTTAATTTTAAAAAAGAAATCTTTTGAATTTCGATTTTGAAAGATGGAAAAAAATTAGTTATTGACATTGATTAGTTTTAATTATATTACTTCTTTTATAACTAAATCAGAAAATCTGTTATTTTTTCTATATATAATTTATGAAATTTGTATCACTTTCAGGGGGAATGTACTTGGAGACAACCACCTGGTAAAGAGATATATCGTAAAGGAACATTATCTGTGTATGAAGTTGATGGTAAAGATCATAAGGTAATACAAATTTTCTTATCGATAATATAATTGGTACCAAATGAATGTAACCATGATTTTTTTTATGGTAAAATTACAATTTCGTTTAGAGCAATTGTATAGTTAATATATGATTTTTTCTTTGTCACTTCTGGTTTCAACAAATGGTTTCCGTTTAATTGATAGTTTTACTATAAAATTATTATTAAATGCTAAATCTCTAATAGACCCAACCTTGTCCAATTTTGTCCCCTCATCATTTAATTGGTTGTTTGAAGTTTGTTGTTTTCTTTTAAAACAATTTGCCATATTGAAAATATCATAATAGAAAAGGAGTGGTATTATGCAAACAAAACAAAAATATGTTTTTGTTTTTTTTAAACCACATTCTTAGAGGATGTAGCAATATTCATATCTTAACATTCCAAAATATTGTTATTTTAATTTTTATTTAACAAGTCATATTCAGTTATTAAAATGGAAAACTATGTTTTGATACCATGAGTAATGATATGATAGTTCACATAAATTCTGATGTATTATCCCTGAAAGTGTGAAAGTAATATTTTAATTATGTTTGACATTTTATTCTTTTTCACTTTGAGTAATAGTATATTGAAGGAACAAAGTTATTATCACCAGTATTACTTATATATATATATATATATCCAAATCTTATTGACTTAATATAAATATATAAACCTATATCATCTCTATAATGCTGTTACTCTCTTTTTCTTTTCCAGCTATATTGCCAAAATCTCTGTTTGATGGCTAAACTGTTTTTAGATCACAAGACTCTGTATTTTGATGTAGAGCCGTTCTTGTTTTATGTCCTTACTGAATGTGACAAACATGGTGCCCATCTTGTTGGTTATTTCTCAAAAGAGAAAGAATCACCTGATGGGAATAATGTTGCTTGCATTCTGACACTGCCTCCTTATCAGAGAAAAGGATTTGGGAAATTTCTTATTGCCTTCAGTATGTATAACTTTTTAAAGCACTTTCGATACTATGAAAATATTTTAGTATTTCAATGTGCAACTAATTTTGTGTGTGTGAGAGAAATAGTTTTGAACTGAAGTTAATAATTTATTACATCCGAAATAAATTCCTATTGATTTCATTGATGAAAAATTTTTTCTTGTTCCTATTAATGCAATTATTCTTGGTGGCAAATAATCTTTTATTTAAATAAAAACTTATCGTTATGCCTATTTTTATATTAAATTTTTAAACATTATAATGTGTTAAATATTTGTCTTCCTATTCATAAAAAATTCATTTTAATTTCAAAGGCTTTTCATTTATTCATATAGCAGTTAAGGATGTATTCTAAGAGCTATAATAATTTATTTTTAACTTTCATTATTTTATGAAGCACCAAAAATATCATTGCTTTCAGAACCTATTCAAATTAAATGCCATGGCATTTCCTAGCTAACAAAGATGGGTATAATCAAAAGGAATATTTAAAACTCTTTATTACTCTTCAAACCCTGAAACAGTTTAGGGAAGAGAAGTTGTGAATATGTTTAAGTAACAATTATAAGCTTTTTTTATTTCACTGTCTATAGTAAAACAGTTTTAACTCATTTGTTTGAATTGAATATGGAAATGTTTGCATGAAGCCATTAATGTATTGTAAACATAGGAAAGAAAACTGATATTTGAACAAAATATTATCTTTAAACATCAGATTTTCCCCTCTTATGTTTATGGTGTAAAGTTTTGACTCTGAAGTCTAGGCTCAAGATCCAATTTCAACACAGATCTATTGTTTATATATGCTGTAAAACATTAAATATATTGCTTAGAAGTCCCATTCTAAAAGCCAAATTTCTGCAATGTAATTTAATTTCAGTTTCACTTTTAAACGTCTGAATTTATACCACATTAATAAGAATTTAAAATGTATGTATCAATCATTATCAAAACATTTCTTAAGTAAAAAACAATGCATCCGAAAATGAATGTTTATTACCAAAAAATAAAATTTAGTTTATAAAGAAAACTTTTCCAATGTAATAAAGTATGCATTTATACACAATTTTAATATTAAGATTTTATTATTTCTGAAGATAATATGAAAAATATGCCTGTTAACTATAGCATATTTTGATACATATTTTATTGTCTTCATTTGTCTCAAGGAGAAATGTGGTTTATGTTGCAATTGTGTTAATATTTATATTTGCTTCAAAGCTAGTTCAAACCATTTTACTGTGGCATAAAAATATAGTTGTTGTTGTTTTTAATTATTTATTTCCTCATAAATATACTTATATTCCTTTCTTCTTTTGAACCAAAATTTGCACATTTTTGTACTCATTTGTGAAATAATCTCTTGTTCCCTATCCAGAATAAAAAATGAATCATTGACCTTACTTTCCTTTTCTACATTTTCAGAAATCAGTTACCAAAAGTCTTAAATTATCAGTGTGACCACCAGCATAAATGCTGATTCAATACCTAGGGCAAATGCAGAAATTTATAGATGATTTATATAAATACTAAAGATAAAGATTAAATACTAAAATATGACTCATTTTATGTTCCTTTAAATCTTTTATGTAAAGTTTATGTCAGAAAAGACCATATAATGTATCATTACTAATACATATATCACATTTATAGAACCCTGCTTTAATATTTTCATTTGTTTTCTAAAATGATGTATTTGCTGGTTGTAATTCTTTAATGTAAATAAAATTAATGATAAATTACAATTTTTTAAATATATAAAGAAATAAAAAAAAATACAAAAACTTATGCTTTATATACTGCTGACTTTCTTGCATGTCCTTTGTTTTAAGTGTTCACTTTTGTACATGCAGTTTTGTCAGAATTGAACCTGGTTGTTGGATCTACATTCTTATGGAACTTTGATAGTGAAATGCCTATTTTGATGTTTTGAGAACATTGTGAAGATTAGTGGTCTATTTTTAAGAATAGTCATGTCACCATGCATTCAAAAGAAGATGCTAATTTTACAAAATCAAAATTCTTTACATATAATTTCATCTAATTGAAGTTATTTTTCTTTAAGGATAATTATAAAAGAGGAGATACAGTTGTAAGGAGTCAGATCGCAAACAGTAATTCTCTTGTGAGTGATTAAATTATTGAGGGGGAGAGGTAAATCATTGAAGCTTCTGAAAATAAGAACTAACTTGAAACTAAATAACTGAAAATGAACCGAATATATATTTATCACATTTAATAAAAGTTCAATACTAAAATTTTTGTTTTAATTCTTATTTATATCCTTGGTTTAAAAGCATCAGTGATTTATTGTTTTCGCAATTAGCTTTGTATGATTTCACTTCATTTTCTCATATTTATTCTATTCCCAATAATTTATCATTAAATCATTTTATATGAAATTAAATGAGCATGTAATTATGAGTTATAACTCATATACCTTGATAATAAAACAAAATGCATTAGTTGAAAACTGTATAACAATTTTTGTTTTTTTACATTTTCAAATTATTGCAATTTTAGTCAAAATATTCTGTTTTACAGGTTATGAACTATCAAAAAAAGAACATAGCATAGGTTCACCTGAAAAGCCATTATCAGATTTAGGAAAACTGAGTTATAGAAGCTATTGGTCATGGGTCATATTAGAAATTTTAAAAGATTATAGGGGAGCTTTGTCTGTAAAAGAATTAAGGTATGTTGTATTGGTTCATTAAGGATTACTTGATATTATTTCATATTTTTATTATATTATATGTGTCGAAATGTTTTGAATTCATATAATAAGATTTATTTTTTTCGCTTTAATTTTCAAATGCTAAATGTCAAAATATTACTTATTTTCTTATACATTGAAAACTTTTTTTAATACTCTTTTAACTTTTTTTTTTTTCCTATACACTTTTTTACTCTTCTGTGACGATCATATGATGTAAAATCGTTTGGTTAGATAATGTTAACATTTTCAATGTTTTATAATATTTATTATAAATAACCTACCTCTATTTATATCTTTTTATCCATGCAGTAACTCTTGATACTGAATTGAAATATAGTAATATTTGAAATTAAATGTAATTGGAAAATATAAATTTATTAGTAAGAAAAAATATTTAAAATAATTTAAAAGAAAGAAACTGCTTTGCTGTTTGGACTTAATTGCATGAGCTAAAAAGAATTTCATTTTCTCTAATATGGTAGTATATCATTTTATATTTAAAAAAAAAAATCCTATTTTAATGTACCAACCTTAATGCTTCAGTTATATGTTATTTTACTTAAAACTTTTACTCCTTAATGCTTTTTTTTTTCTTTCTCAATCTAGTCAAATGACAAGTATCACTCAAGGTGATATTATAAGTACTCTTCAAAGCTTGAACATGGTACAATATTGGAAGGGCCAACATGTTATTTGTGTGACACCAAAACTGGTGGAAGAACAACTGCGGAGTTTCCATTGTAGAAAACCAAGAATTACTGTAGATGTCAGTCTTTTGCGGTGGAGTCCTCCAAAGAAGCAAAACAAGGCTGTAAAGAAATAAATAATACTATGTTAGTATAAATTATATTATGTTATTAATAATTACATTCTCTTTGAAATGTATATTTTAGTACCTGCATTTTTTTTTTTTTTTTTCCTAATATAAATTGCAAACATTACTTGTGAGTGTATTTGTCTAATATGTAGTTGCTGCAAAGCAAACTCAATCTCTAAATGTCTTTGCATCAAAACTTCATTTTATTATGTTATGTAATATTGTAGCAAATGAATAATGAATTGTGTAATGAAGTGATGAATTAGGGATTTTATTTGAATTTTTTATTACAGAACTTCCATGTGTTTCTTATAATATCCACAATCCATAAATATATTCTTAAATCATTTGTGTCAATATTATGCATATACTCTCAATGAAAGCCCATGTCATGTTTTGTAAAATGTACTGCAATGTACTTAAACTGCACTTCACTGCAATTGAAGTTAACATTTTTAAAATTCAACAAAATTGATGATAAATTATAGAGTAACCATCAATTTCCTGCCCACATTAAACTGCTCTGAATGATGAGATAACACTTAGTTTACAGCATTAAAATTTTCATGAAAAATTATTTTGATTTATTAATGATATATTGAAAATTGTATAATTAAAAACACTAGTTAAAAAGGAAATTTTACTTCAGTAAAAATGAACGAATAAATCATATTAAAAAAATGTAGGGAAACAAATTAGTTACCATATTAATATTACATTAAAAAAATGTTACAATGCTTGTGGGGGGGGACACAAAACTAATAACATTGTATGGAATAGCTACTCAAGTTTTTATTGAAGTTACTTATATACTTTTTGTCTGAATGTATAAAGGAGGAGGGAGCAATTTCTCTAATTAAATTTATTGTTTTAACTATTAAACAGTTTTCTTTCTTCTCTGTTTTTGCTTAAATAAGAACTTATTGTGTAATAATATTTATACATCCAATATTGTTTGAATTTTTTTCTCTTCGTTAAAGGAAAATTATACATTTTTTTAAATAAAAGAATTTATATATATATATATATATATATATATATAAAAGAAGCTTTTATGAATAACGTATATAAATTAGCTATATTTTATATATTATGGTTGAAAAATCATTATCTTGTTTTAATAATTTTGCAATCTTATGTACGGGTGTGTATGTGTACAAAGAATTATGTAGAAATTGATTAATAAACTGCTGACATCATACATGTTTATTATTGTAATTATTCAGTGAAATGTTGTAGAGATAAATGAGAATTTGCTGGAAATACGAAGTTAACTAATGTTATGTATCACTTACATTTAAAAAAAAGTAGTTGGTCTATAAAATATGTTTTGATGACTGTTGCAATGGATTTATGAATACTTTTAATAACTAAAACTTTCAACTAAATTAGAATTTATAATACTATAATGTTATAAATGCATATTTATAAACTAAAGATATTAATTAGAATTTCCATTTAATAATTTCATATTGAAAACTTATCAATAAACCTTCAGCAAATATTAGCTATATATCAGATATTTTTTTAGTATTTTTCCTAACTCAAAATTAACTGTAAATTCACTTCATCGAAAATTATAATTTTGGACATAAATGGTTAAATGTTCCCCATAATTTCAACGTTATACTTGCAAAATCATATTTCAGTCAATCTCTTGGAATATTCAGAACTATCCTGCACTTTACTCACATATGAATCTATCCTTCACTTTACTCACATGTAAATCTACTATAATAAATCTTTATCCTCAGGAAACCAGAAGTTTTATAAGGTGATGCTTGGCCAACAAGAATATAATACTTCTGAAAAATTATAACTGAGTGTGAAATGTTGATTTAGTAGTTATTATACAAAAGGATTTAATTTAGGAAAATGCACTGTATGTTTGAATAATTCATTATTAATTTCCATTAATGGTATTCTACAAAATTGTGGGATTGCAAAACCCTTCTTTAAATCTTGGCATTGGTATCCAGTACTTGAATTGTATATATTCCTGTTGTAGTTGTTACTTTAAATAATAATGGCATTTGAATATTTTTGGTCATAAATCAATATTCCTATAAAATTTATAAATTATTTAAAGATTTTATTTTGCTCTTGCACCTCAATTGGGAGATTTTAACTTTAATCATTGAAGCAAAAATAAGCAATGCTTCGTGATCAAATGGTATTTGTTGTCTTTCATGCAAAAAAAGGGGGGGGGGGGAGCAAGTTGAAAAGTTTTACAAATTTTTGCAATCATTGACTCCTGTTAAAATCAAGCTCCAAAATATGTTTTATGATTGTTCATGTAGCTTAGTCATGAAAATATATGTTACATTCATATGACATGGGAAGAATTACTGCTAGCTTCCACAATATCTATGGATATATCCTCAATGTAAACAGGCATAACTCATTTTCTTCTTCAGATTGCAAAGTTGTCCTATTCTTTCAACTTTCTCCATCATATTATATAAAATAGGTAGCAATATTAAAGCACTTTTATGTAATTGTTACCTATGGTGGAATTCTATATAGAAATTCTGTTTATTATTATTTAAAATTTTAATAGTAAAAGCTTCCCCCCCCCCCTTCAATGTAATTTAAGTTCAAATAACAAAGTAATGTTCATCACTCCTTTTTTATCAATTGAATAATAATATTAAAGCATACTCAATTTTTAATTTTGGAATCTGTAATTTGATAAATGCTAAGCCTATTATTCAAGATTGTTTTTCAAATGCCCTCTGAAGTGAAAAACTTATTTCTTGTTAATGTTGTATATTTAAATACATTGACATTTATTGATATTACTGTAATGATTATAAGATATTTTGTAATTTTTAAAATAGAATTTCATATTATAAGGCATTAACAGTAAAATAACATGTTGATATCAGTTGAGGCTATTTTAAAACTATTATTAAACCAAATCAAACTATCACAAGTTATCCATTTTATTTTATTTATATATGTTACTGGTTTAAACTATTTCGTTAATGCTATGAGAGTTTTAAACTCGCCTTTTTATTGATTGAACTTAAATATTTAAATCTCTTTGTTCTGTTTTAGATTCCAGCACACAAGTCACCTCCATATGAACTTTCAGATGTCAGCCGCAACTATATAAATCTCATGTATCATGGATTCATCTCTGTATATAACTTCCATAGTTTACATAATAGAAATGTAATTTTAAGCAATAAAATTACTCTCTTCTGCATGTCTGTCTCAAGTATTTTAATACTTTAAAAAAAAACAGATTAACTTTGAGAACAAAATTAATTTTTTTATATGGATTTCAAAAAATTTTAAACATTTTAATGTAGGGTTCAACTAAACTTTTTCAAAGTCATTAGTTTGTTTGTTTTGTTGTTGTTGTCTTTTAAAATGAATATTCAATAATGTTTTTAATGGATAAATTTGTGATATTATTTTTTCATTATTGTTCTACATCTGAGAGAAATGCCACTGTGAAATCTGAATATGTTATCTCATTTGATCATCACTTTTGTATGTAAAAGTTAATTTAATCATAGGAATACATATTATAACAAGTTGTAATACCCAGGTAAAATCCACTTTAATATGTAAACATGATTATGACTTATAAAATTGAATTACATTTTTTTTTAAATCTTCATATATGCAGTATACTCACTTTTTCATGTATTTAACTTTTGAAAATATTTAGGAATTGTAATCATGAAAGAAGCATTGTGTGAAGTGGCTATACTTAATTCAATAAAATCCATCCAGAAAAACATCACCTATCCAAAGAAATAAAATAATATCTAGGTATATACAATATAAGAACATATTTGTAGAGATCCCTTTTTATTCAAATAAAATATGAACTTATAATAATCTGCAAAATTTGTCTGTATTCTGATAACATAGCATTAAAAATAATGTGATCATGGGCAATCAAATTCATAATAGCACTAAACTGGTAAAAATCCAGTGAATCAAATATTAAAATTTTTTATTAAATACAACAGAACCTTAATTAATGATTATAATTTGTTCCCAAAGCTTACTCATGATGTAAAGCACTCATTATGGGAAATCAATTTTCCCATAGCAATTCATGCTAAACAGGACAATGCATTCAATGTTCAAAACAATTATTTACACAAATTTATAATTTTGCAATTCATTATTTATAACTAGCTGCTTTTGAGGACCAGTTGGTCGACTAACTGTTGGAATTTCATTTCTTTCTACAGCAAGTTATTTTTAAATGCAATTATGATAAATTATTTCAAAAACCTTGGGGTGTTTTTTTTTTTGTTTGTTTGTTTGTTTTTCCTCCTTTATTGTATTACACTTCACTAATTTTCCATGTACAATTTTATAAGCTCTATTATATCATGTGAAAAAGAATAGTATTTTAAATTGGAAGCACCTTAAAATTTCTCCATCATTGCCTAGTTTTGAAATTAAAATATATCAAAATATATATTATTTAATTATTAAAAACATGACTTATACTGCAATCTTCTCAAGACAGAAAGATAAGTTTATCCTTCATATCTTTATTTTAATGGGGAAAAAAATGCAGGATGAAATATTAGTAGATAAAAATATATATTAGTAGAGAAATAGTAGTAAATTTTATTTCAGCAATGAAATATATATTGCTGTTACAGAAGCTTAAATATGTTTTATTTAATTAATTAAAAGCAGAGAAAAAAATTATATGTAAAAAAATTGGTATTTTTTAAAATTTCTAAATGTTGCATAAAATATTTTTCTATTATAATATTTTCTGAAGTTATCATTTAAAGGGACACATTTTCTCTTTCTTTTTAATTAATTAAAATTTCAAAAAAATATCGCCTAGCTGCACATCCTTACCCTCAAAAGTATATATGTATAATGTTTGGTAGTTGGTCTGTTTCTGTTAGGTAATCTTACTTGTAATGTGATAACACTCCTTTTCATCTTTATTATTAGAAAAGATGCATATTTGTTTGTTCTACAGTACAATATTCTAAAACTATTTTTTATTATTTACTTCAAAATGTGATAAAAATGAGCTATAACATTACAGCCATATTAATTTTATGCTTCTCTACAAGCGATGCAGTAATTTCCTATCATTTTAGCGTCTCCTTTATTTCTTTGGAAGGACTTATTCTCCTTCTCCTGACTGAAAAACTCTGTTTAATATATGTACAGTTTCCATGACGAATAAAGAAAAAGGTTAAGTCCAATTTCGTGAAAGTTGGAAGAAGAATGAACAAAACGATTACGTAATTAATAACACTATGATACCATCTGGATGGTTTCTATTAGAAAAATTTATGAACATTGAACATAGCATACTCAAGACAATTTGATGTTTAGAAATAGAAGAATCACAAAAATTATTTATTATGAAGTTACGTATAAAAGAATGAACTGAAATTGATCACCGATGGCGGACAAGTGATAATTATGAGTAGAGAATCAAGTAAACCAACGTAGCTCGCATACTGTAAAGCACCTTTTGGGAATTAAAGCAAATAGAATTAGACGTTTTATGACTCTAAACAAACAAAAACACTTTATGCTTATTTAAGAATACCTTTGAAAAAAAATTTTAATATATATGTATACGTAACGATATTTTAAAATTTAATGTTGACTTAATTCGTTCCCAAAGTTTTATTTTAATTTAGCCTATATTCATTCTAAAATAATCTCTTATTTTCCGATCTCCTTCCAATTTGTCTATTTCATTAACCCATTTATGCCTAAGGTTAAAAAATTGGAATTTTTGCATGAAAATTCTATATATTAGGTAAAAAAATATTATAAACAATGATTTATGTGAGGGGTGTTCCACAAATGGAGCAGTAGGCATAAATGGGTCAGTGAAATAGAAAGCTCTGCAAAATTGCTTCCGTCAACGGTTCTCACTGCCCAAGCGAAGGGATAAAAAGTGCTAACCTAAACAAATTCTTCTAAAAGATCTTTACCTAATATGACGCGTGTAGAGAAATTCCTATCAAAATCTCATGGTATATAAGATCTGAGATAAATAATTTCTCCCTCTTTTAAGTTTCTTCTGCTGTTTCAGCTGTTGTGTCGTGCTGTGAATGGACATGTTTTGTCCATGTTGATTATACATAAAACATGCCCCTAGGATGAAATAAAGTAAAGATAATGATTCAAAGTGTTTTCTCTGTCTTCGGTTCCGATTCTGCTTCAAAAATAATGCTTACAAACATACACACACACACATATATATATATATAATTTAATATATAGTGCTGGTGCACTGGTTCTATTTCTGATATCTTTGAATCTTTCTTTTACTATACACCTAATAAATATTTTTTTAAATATTATTATTCCCCAAATCATACTTTTATTCTTTTTTGCTTCACATATATTACGTATTTTAATGACTATAATTTTTGTTGTAAGCGACAGCATATGAATATATTTCTTTATTTCGTCGTGATCAACTGATATATTATTTCAATTTAGACGCAACTACAGAACTGGCAACAGACTTAATAACAACATCAACAAATGTGTCGGCACGGAACGCACATGGAAAACATTTGAACTTTGTTTTGCATTTATCATAAATTTGGTTGAAAAAATGAGTTTATATCGGAACATTATAGCATTCTCTCATCAAGGAGAATATCTCGCATATTCAAGCCCTGATGGATGTTTAAAAATATGGGAGACATCTACAGGAACTTTAAAACAAGAGTTCATTCCAAGTTCGCATTTAACGGCAACTTGCACTACACTTACGTGGGGACCTTCTCGCACTATCTCTGTAAATTTCTCTATCTATATATTTTTTTGAAAAAAAGATTCAAATTTCATTGTTTAAATCTTGTTTTTCTTTACATGTGTATATATAAACTAATGTACAATTTGGTATATCGGAACACGTGGTTATGCTTTTAAAATTTATTTTGATATTTTATATTAGCTGATTTATATTGTAACACAAATAAAAAGCTTGACAATTTAAGAATTTACCATTTGTTATCGACTTACACAATCTTATTATTCAAAAGAATAATGATACTTAAATTTGAAATTTGCCGTATACCATTGTATTATAATTGTTTTATTATTATTACAAAGGAATGAAGCATATATTATAGAGAAATTCACATGTTTAGTTTCGTTGAATTTCATTTCAATAGTTAATAATGATACAACTTAAAAATTGTATTTCCAAAAAATGAATATTTGTACATATTTGATCTTTTGTTGTTCCTAAAAATAATTTACTCTAAATTAAAAATTAAGTATGCATATTATTGAGAATTTTTTTATAGACTTTACTTTCATGAGTAAAGTCTTCTTTATCTAGTTGAATGAAAAAAAGGTTGTAAAATTTCATCAAAAAATTGAAAATATTATTAAAGAATTTTTTTGAAAGATTAATATTATCTTTGCTACAATTGAATACAAAACTACTGTTCATTTGATTTATCATATGAATGTATTTCCAAGATTTATATGAATTCTGTTTCTTTATTAGGAAATATCAATTAAAAAGTGAAAAAAAATTCTGTATTAAGAAGTCTAGTGACGTGTTAGTACATTTTTCTAGATTTTAAAATTAAAGATGTATAATTGCTTGGCAATATATAAATTATTGTAAAAAATGAAGACATAATGAAATTCAGCTAATATAAAAAATTGCAAACTTGAGAAGGAAAATAGTAATATATCTGTGGATGATATTTCAAAGTTATTACAAATATTGCTACTCCCTTTCAAACTGTAATTATACAATATGTTATGTCTTGCTGTAGAAATGTCTGTTTATCCATCAATTTCTGTATAACACTTGCAAGGCTGCTAGAGATAAGGTTTATTATAAGATATTGTCTATTCATGCCATCACAATCAATAGAATTTAATTTCTTCTGTTATGAAACAACTATATCTAAGAATGTAATTGGCAATAGCTCTATAAATAGCACCAAAAAGTATATTAATGTACAGAATTTGATTTTTTGGATAAAAATTTTATACACAAAAATTATTTGTCAGCCTAAATTCAGTCAATGTAGCTTCTGAAAAATGAGGGAGGCAGAGGGTAAACATAATTTATATCTTTTAACAATCCCAAATACTCATTATTGTGTTTAACTGATAAAGTTTGATAGATAAGCTCTTTAAACGAACATTTTTTTTTTTAAATTTGTGTTTAAATTGTTGAGTAATTATTCTTATCATAGGCTATTCCATAATAATTTTCTGGTTATATTTTAAGTGTATGTATGTGTATATATACACTGTTTGCTTAGATTGCTATATTGTTCTGTAACTTGGGAATTTTAAAATGACAGTAATTTTTTGGTTGCACAGATGTTTTATGTTTTATAATTGGAAGTCTTCTAATAACATTAAAAAGAACGTTGAAATTTTTAGTATGCAGTTTATTATAATAAATAAAATCATGATAATATAATTTAATTTGTATATAAAGTTCATCATTTTAAAATGATAAAAATATTTGGAACTTTCTTAAACACAAATAATTTTACTTAAAGTTTTATGTATCTCAAAGAGTAATTTGCAATTTGACGTTTGGAGACATATATTTAAAATATTATTTTGATGAATTTAGAAAGTCCTTTATCTGGATTACAATCATGATACTTTTCAGAAAATTGAGTTACTTAGGATATATTTTTATCATTATCATGATTGAAATCTTGTTTCATCGTAAACTGGATGGTAAATAATTGTATTGACCCTTTCATCTTTCTCTCTTTTCCGAGAAAAGTCATCTCATTAGTACAAACATAAATAAAAATTCAAACAGTGAACAGAGCATTTTAAACATTTGAAAGTTTTAAACAGAATGCTTAAAGCAGAAGAATTAATTGTGATTGAAGCAGAAGTTTCAATTCTAAGCTGTTAAATTGGATAGATGACAAAGAGTTAAATTCATAATATGCTTTTTGTTCTGTTTTTATTTTTATCCATTTGATTTATCTCATAGTCTAACTTTTATTTCAGAACTTACCAAAGAAACCTAAAAATGAATCACTAGCAATTATTAGAAACCTTCAATTGATTGCCATGGGCACTTTGACTGGAGACATCCTGTTGTATAGCTTCACAGATGCTGATCTTTTTTCTTTACTTGTATGTTTTATATTTGAAATCTCTGTAATATGTTAAGAACTAATTTTTAAAAAATCCATTTTGAATATTTTGAGATTTTTTTTGTGTCTTATAATTATTATTTTAAATGCTTGAGTGCTGCTTTTAGTTTCTCTCTTATTTAGTTAAGGAAAAATAGTTAATAATTAATAGTTATATTAACTTTTTAATTGTAAGATTTCAGGAAATCAACATTTTAAAATCAATTTATATTCTGTCATAGGGGTTTTTCAATTGAGTAGGTTTTATATATTGTAACCCAATACTTTTCGAGATAGATGAGTGTAGAAAGATATGTTGCACACAATAGGCCTTGTTGTGTACCATGTAGGATGGTGTATTTTCTACTAAGCTTTATATACGATGTAGTTCATATAAATGTAATAATGTGTTTTAAAAACATAAATTAAAAAATAGTTAATTTTTATGTGTATAATAGATGTCTTGTTTTCATTTATAATCATTAATTAAAATACTTCTTATTTATTATTAAAATTTAAAAATCTTGTGAATGTTACTATGACTAAAAGTACATAAGTTAACACTAAATTATTGATACAAATCCTTATTGGAATATATTTTATAGTATTCCTTCTCAAATGAGAAAAGAAATTATGAATAGTCACTTCAAAATGAGCATTTATACCTATATATTTATACTTGGGAAAATCCAGTGATTCACAATACCAATTTGATATTGGATGGAGAAATTTGATGCATGAGACATGTGCTTTGAAAGAAACATGGACTTAAAATCTATCAAAAAAAAAAAAAAAAACATTTCATTCCAAATTTTGATGCATCCATGTATGAATTGCCCTGCTGATTGAGTTCCACTGTAATGTAAAAATGACATATTTGACCTTGTAAGAAATCTAATGCAAATATGCATATTGTTGTTTATTGTGAAAAGATTGATTTCCCTGATAAACTTTAATTTGTATAAAGCCTCTAAGTAAGTAAATTTATATTTTGTGAATACTTATAAAAAGTTGTATTATTCAATTTAGGTGCAAAAATGGGTTTATGTTATTAAACAAATGTAAATGTTTTCATGTTTTTTTTGTTTTGTTTTTTGTTCATTTTTTAAAACTATACCTGAAATTAATATTTAAAATATAATATCTTAATTTTGTCTTTATTATTTTTTTTAAATAAAAATGGATCTTTGGAAACTGCATTTCCATTCTTTTTTCTGAATATACTGCACAATATGAAAGATTTTATTGACTTCAGTAAACTTAACAATTTAATTAATTTTTATTTTACAGACAAAAGGCCATACTGGAGCTGTGAATGATATTTATTGGCATTATGTCACAAATTCTTTATTTTCTTGTTCCAATGATCAGCATATTATTCAGTGGAATATCACTTCTGGGGAAATAAAGTCGTGAGTATATAAAAATTTATATGTTTACTTGAACGAATTATTGTTTTAAAATTATTTTTGTTCCCTTTATATTTAGATTGCTCGAAGGGGTGGGGGTAAATTTTTATTAAAGGATTTTAATATGCTCTGATTTGTGTATTAGTTACTAGTAACATTTATTTCTCTTTTGTACAATTTTTCTGAATGTATTCTTTCAATGGATAGAAAGAGTTAAAACACTTTTAGAAAAAAAAATGATTTGATTGATTCTGTGTAATATTTTACTAAATATTATTTTTAAACTTAAATTTTAAACTATAGAAATTTTTTTTATCATTATCAAAGATGTTTAAAATTCATAATTTTTAATTAAATGGGATCTAAGGCTATTATTTTTATTTCTTTGGGGTCCACTTTCCTCTGCTTCGCTACTGATTGATTGGCAAAATTTGTCCAACGTAATTGGGAAAATTTAGATGGATTCCATCCTAGAAAGCTAAGGATTTATGAAATATTGATATTTTTTTTCGTACGATAGATTAATGAAGAAACTAACATAAAACTGATGGATTTTATACTGGGCTGATATTTTGTTTTTAAAAAAAGCTCATTATAGAAAGAACTGTCAAATAAATTTTCTATTCCATTTGGCTCTGATGTGGCAATGCCCCTACTTTAGTCGGGCTCTGGGAATGTGGCATATTGCAAGTATCTAGAAAATTCAAAATAGGTCTTGTCTTATTATAGGTATACTCTAATTTTTATTATTATAATTATCAATACCACTTTTTATAGTTACAGAAACATTTTTTTTAATATTTCTATTACCTTCTCAAAATGCAATACTTCTCCATACTAAATATTTTCTTTATCTTTTTTTTATAGTAAATGGAAAGCAGATAAATCCGCTGTGTATTCCCTATGTGTTATGGATGAAAACCGTTTACTTTCTGCTAGCAATTCTATACAACTATGGGATATAAAAAAAAAGAGTGTCATTAAGGTAAATAATTCAATCCAATATTACCTATATTGTTGTTTTATATGTTTATTTTTGTATAATTCACTTATGAATTATAATTCTTTTGTAGAGTTTTGGAGGTCATTCAACTGAAATATACCGTCTTCTCTCAATACCTACACGAGACAAATCACTAGGAGAACACTTTTTATCGGCTGCTATTGGGGATAGGGTTATAAATGCATGGTAAATGGAAAATTTTGCTCATTTTCTTTTTCATGAAAATTTTGTATTTATATAGTTAATCAATATTATTTTGCTAGTTTTAATAAACATTATAGTGTTATTTCTGCTGCTTAAAAGAGGGGGAAATAACTGAATAAATGAAAGTATCAATTATTGTTTTTAATTCTATGAATTTCTATATAATTTTATTTGTTTTTGTATGTTCATCTTAGATCTAGAAAATAACATTCAATTAATAAAATTTTCTCTTTTCTTAATACTCTGAAAGCCAGCTTTTGTGATGATACTGATAAGTCAGCATTTAAATTGTATTGTTTGAGTGGGTGTAAATGGCAACCCACTTGTTGATTCTTGACACTGTATTAAAAAATGTAGTAATTAAAAATACTATAATTAATTTGTTTTTGTAAGATAAATAAAAAAAATTAAAAATATGTCAGCTTCAGCAATCAAGATAAAATTGTGATTTGTATAAAACTGCAGCTAGTCTTGTGTAACTGGAATTTTTATGTTTTGAGTAAATTGCTGATTTATAATACTTGAACTATATTTTATTTTTATATAACATATTGAATGTCATGCAAGATTTTACAAAGTTTGTCTGAGGTTCTAAAATGAGTTTTTTATTATATTTTACATACAATGCTTAAATATTATATATAACAAATAAGTTATGGTGTATAATTGTGGTTTAATGAATTTAATTGATGGAGATCATTGATAGGTGTCATGACTAATTCAAATGTTCCCACCATTAGTTCTCATGACATTGAGCATAACAAAATGTGAGGATAATAAAATTGATTTTTACTTTTCTTTTTATCAAAGCTTCCTAAGAAAACCATGACAAAATTGAAAGCAATATCAGGAAAGGCTAAACTTTATAACATATCTGCAAAATATGCCATGAAAAAAAAAATTTAAGCAGCTAAAGGGGACAATTCCAAAACATTGAAGATCTGAAAAAGTAAACTCCAATACACTACTTAAAAAGCTAAGGCCTCTTGTAATGTCTGCATTGGTCAATCCTTTGTTGTTTGGAGGGCTTCAGTACATTGAATTATACTTTTATTTTATGTATAAGTAAAACTGATTTTATACGCTTTATATTGCAATAATTTCTTTACATCATTGTAATAATGGAAAATTTATAAGTATTGGCATTTATTCAAATTCTATATTTCTTGAAATCTTCGCATACTGATTATTGGCAGACTCATAGTATTGAATATTTTGATACATTTTATATTTATATTAAACAAGTTATCATCTTGTGGAATTGATGTGGGGGGGGATTATGCTTATTAGATTATATCTTAAGTTTTATTCAAAACCTGGCTTTTATAAATAAATAAAGTGATTTTTTATTTATTCCAGTACTATTTAACATTTTCATGTTGAATGTACCATATATATCCCAACCTTCAATCATCTTCCCATAGTTTCACATTACTCAGTGTAATGTTTCATGGGAATGGTGCATTATTGCAGGATAGTAGTCTCATAGTATAGGGTATTTCATATTGTTAAACCTTTCTTTTCAGAAAGATTAATTTAAAATAATTTTTCATTGAATGCCTTAATTTTTTTTCTATCATAATTAGCAATAATATTGTCATAAATGTAGAAACTAGGAAATTTTAATTTAAAAAAAAATCTGCATTAAAAACTAAAATATTTGATTTATCTTAATTGTTATAAATAACTTACTGAATAAAATCTAAACAAAAAAAAAGCTGAAGTTTATTTTGTAAACATTATAAATAACCAATTCAGAGAGAGAGAGAAAGTGTGCAATAGTCTTTAAAACATGAATCAAGTCCCATGTAAACTTCCATGCAATCCTTAACAAATTTGGTACCCAAACTACCATTGTTGCTCAAGTCTAGAAAGTCTTTATTATCAGAAAAAAAATTATTTAAGATTCAAGTATATTCTTCTTATATATATTTATTATAGCTTAATTCTTAACTTGTTCAAAAAAAAAAAAAAAAAACTGTTATCAATAGGTGTAAACTTAAATTCTCAATACAACAGTTCCACTTTTACCTCACGGCGGGGGGGGGTAGATCTAGCCAGAACTGTGCAATATTTATGTATATGAATCCACAGCTTCACTACATTTAAGTTTTATGTACTCTTAATTTTCTACTTGCATATGTCAGCAAATCACCAAAAGAATTTTACCGACACAATGTCAATAATCTGAAAGCTCAAATAAATTAATTTGAGTCTGCAGAAGCTCCATCTAATGCCATAAAAAAAATTCTAATTTAAAATGTGTTTGAAAAAATAAATGTGTCATACCTTCTAATAAATCTACAACAGTGACACATCAATTGGCTGATGCATATGTGGTATGCATGTTCCTAAAGGGTTTTCAATTCTGCATTACTTTGTAATGAAAAGTTTTTTTTAAATATGAATAATGACATTTATTGAATAAAACATTATAAAATATAGTTAATGTTTCACCATAAAATACCTATATTTGTATTTTTAAAAAAATATTTTAATTAGAAATTTAATAGCATTTTTTTTTTTTTGTGGTTTTTGAAATCTTTAATATTGACATGTTTAGAAATGAAAAGAATTTTGGTTCTCTGTTATTAGAAATAAAATTATTACTTTTGCATTTTTGTGATAATGAGCTGAAAAGAGAAAATATCTATTACTTAGTAATAATGTAATGTTGAGTCCTTTAGTATTATTAAAAGGATTGCCCTATATTGTTTAATTTGGGACATAAATATTTATTTTATTTCTTTAAATTGTACAGAAATATTTTATTGAATAATTATCTAATTTTAGGCAATTGAATGAAAACAATGCCAAAGGAATCATCTCATCTTTTGTTTCGACTGGTGAACCAGGAAATATTGATATAATTCTGAGAAAAAAAGGGGTAAAGTTATTTAGAATCATTTGATTGTTACAAAAATTGTTTTAAATGTATAAATTGTAGAAATATATTTTTCATTTTTATTGTATTATTTTACATAGAATTTAATAGATATTATATTAACTACCTTTAACAACCAACTGGATTATTAGCATCATTTTGTTACAAAATATATTTTTTCTTAATTTAGTTATAATGATTCCTCCAAGTGTTTCATTAAGACTAAATACATTCCAAGTGTTTTTTTAACTTAAAATTGTAATTTGTTCAGTTTTAATAAATAATATTTTTGGAACTATTCAGGTTGTTCTGTTAATTATGCTGTGTACTTTTCTAATTCTCTGACAACTCACTTAATATCTGAACTGTAATCTAAAAATAATAAATAATAGTAAAATTAAACTCAACTGATCCTGTAAATTCTTGAATAAATTAAAGCATGTTCGTAAAAAAAGGGGGGGGGGGATTTAAATAAATGAGTTAATGACAAAAAATTCAAAATACAGTATTTTATTTTGTGTGAACAAATATTGAACCAAATTTGTTGTTGTTATAGTTTATAAAATCCTGTTTATTTATCCTACATATTGTAATAAGAAAGCTTAACTTAAGATTTATAACAAGATAGTATATTTTATACATCCAATTATTTTACAAGAAGAAAAGTAGCATTATTAAGAAAAGGAGGGATGAATTTAAAGAAATTCTTTTCTGGTTACTTCTTCTTATTGCCATCTTAACTACACTTATCACAACAAAATTTTTGAAAAATCAAATTTGTTCAAAATTTATTATTAAAAAAATTATGTCTTAATATATAAGTATAAAGAAATTATTTTCTCAAATGCTAGCATGTACCATTTTAAAAATTGTTAAAACTTTGTGATGATTCAGAATTTATCTTGCATCTAAAGACCAATTCCCTATCTTTTATGTCTATATTTGGCTGTATTAAAAACTTTAGGAAATTGTATGCTAAGCAACAGAAAATGAAACAATGTAAAAAATCTGATAACATTACAATGAGATGTATATTTTTAAAAAATTACTTACTCCTTATATAGGGCATCAAAATTTAATTGTTTTGCATTTTGTTATAAATGTAAATAATATTTTAAAAAATGGTGCCATATATCGCTTGAGTAATTTTAGATATCTATAACTCCTCTCCTCTTATGAATGGAGAAATAAATTATTGACTCTAAATTCTTCTGTTTTTATGAAACAATTTTTACTTTGTTGAGTAGTAATATGAATCAGTGCAAAATATTTTTATTGTCTGGTGATTTAAAAAAAAATCTTTAAAGCTATTATTAAGATATGGAAAAAAAAAAAGTTTAATTGTATTCCATTAAAACTAAGACTTTTTAAAAATTTGTGTACTTTTTTTTCTTTTAGCCTTTGAGGATGTCTGTTGTCACAAAAGATGGTCATTTTCATTTGTTTGAACACACATTGAATGGGTAAGGTCAGATGTAACACTTTAAATTTATTGCATATTAATATTCTTTTATTTCCTTTCTGTTTCTTATACATTGATAAATGATGTTGTCGATGCTCTATCTTATTGTAATATTTTATAATTTTTTTCCCTTTCATTAAAGGACCATGAAAAAGCCTTTGTCTCCTAAATTTACAATACAGATAGCTTCAAAAGCAAACAATTCATCTTCAAAACCATATCTTATCCCAATATTAGCTGCCAATATTTCTGAAGGGTTAGATTCCTGTCTTATTATTTATGGAAGTTTCATAAAGCCAGTGTTTGAAAGAATAGTAAGTTTTGAATTTTTTTAGTGATATATACATGTTTTCATTAGTGACGTAAGAATATAAGAACATGAATGTAACTTGATATCTTTATTAATATTTCAGAATATCTCAGATATATCTAAAGACCTCATTTTAATTCGAGATGTATCATTTTCATCGGCCATTTCTATAGAAGATTCTATTTCAAGGGTAATTATATTTTTAATTTTAAATTAGGTATATAAGTTTGGAATATTGTAACTGAAGACTTTTTTTTTTTGGTATTTGTATTATTGTTTTGTTTTTAATTAAAATATTTTATACACGTATATTTTTCCTTGTGCAAACTTATCTTGAAAAATACTTTCATATTTTGAAATTTGTCAAACATTTGCAGATTTCAGATTTATTATGATATTAGGAAAAGAATTCTAAATTCATAGCAGCAGTTAAACAGCTGCTGCTTTTACTCATACTGTAATAAGAATGTATTGATATCTTATTAGCAGATTGTCCATTAAAGGACTGTCTAATTTTAAATCCTTATATCAAAGTATTTAAAAATCTTACTCTAAAAGCACTTTGTGGATGATATGCTTCTTAAATTTTTAATGTACGTAAATATGTATCTAATTATTATTTGCATTTTAGGTTGCTATGCATTATCCTTGTGTAATTGTTTTTGGCATATTTACTACATTTGAAGTAAAAAAAAAATTAAAATACTTGCAAAGAAACAATTGTCAATATAAAATAATTATTTCTTACTGTGAATGAAAAAATAAACATTTTCTATTAAAGTTTTATAATTACTATTCATTCATTCGTTTTAGATAAAACATGCAGAAAAACCAAATAATGTCAAAATGCTTGCACCTGGCCATATGACTGATGTGACTTTCACAGAAAGTGCATCAAAGAAAAGAAAACAGAAAAATGTTGATATCAGAGAAGTAATACATTTTTCTCTTTGCTCATTTATCAACTCATGTATGAAATATAATCTATGTATTATATTTAATTTCTTAATCTGGTTGCCTTCCCACTTTATTTTTAACATACTTTAAAAATTCTACTATTATTTGTAATGCTATTACTTTATAGCAGTCTGTTCAAGTAATACCCAATAA
>JAPMOQ010009770.1:0-13212 GCA_026543055.1 Argiope trifasciata
AATTCAAATAGTCGAGAGATAAAGATTTTGTTTGATAATAATTATTTAGAACATTTAAATTTTTAAAAAAAGTCATGATAAAATTTTACTTTTTTGAATTCATTTATAATAATTAATCGATAAAAGAAAAATAATAATAAAGAATATGCTTAAAATCTTTAAAATCATTTAATTTATACTTCGTA
The DNA here is from genome assembly GCA_026543055.1 of Argiope trifasciata. Classification (NCBI taxonomy): domain Eukaryota; kingdom Metazoa; phylum Arthropoda; class Arachnida; order Araneae; family Araneidae; genus Argiope; species Argiope trifasciata. The sequence goes on from JAPMOQ010009770.1 coordinate 186, forward strand.
TGTAACAATGCGTATACAGCAAAAGCTGTTTATTAGCGGGGTATGTTTCCATAAATATGCTGTGAATACGGAATAGTAATTTATATGGGATTAAAGGGGATACGTTCCTAGGTAACAAAATAATATATATATATATATATATATATATATAATCAATTTAATTGAAGTTTTTGAACATTTTGATTAATTATCTTAAGGCGTGGGCAATGGTTTGAGGAATTTTGTAATTTTATCTTGATTGGCAGTTTTTAAAAGCTCCATCAATTCAGACTGATGCTCAAGCAATTAGCAATCTGCCTCTTAAAAATAAGAATCCGTTCCATAGACGGATCAATGTTCATAAAGAAATCGCAAAGCTCATTTACAATTCTTAAACCTTCACTACGATCTCTCAAATTAAATGTCACATTTCCTGTGCTTGTTGAAGCCTCTTCTTCAATGGGCTGTGAATTTAACATTTCCTCCAAGTCGGTTTCAGTCAGACCTTCATCTTGCGATTCAAGCAATTCCTGAATGTTAATGGATTATTTCAGTTCGAACCCATCTTGTCCTATCCCATTCACGATTTCGGCTATGTTTGCAGTTTGCATTTAACAAAATACTTTAGACAAAGTTGTAATAATATCTATTTTACTTTTTTTATTAGTCTATTTGACGACATTAAATAAAGGATATTGGGTTGGATACTTATTGGTAAACATTTATTATTATGTATGTACTTATTAGATCCGAGATTAAAGAAATTTTTAGCTGTGGATATAGGAATTGGGTCGCAATTTTTCAATCCGTGGATAGTGTAAACGTGAATAAGGAGCTTTTACTGTATTGTTTATATGTATGTAGAATGTTTTGTTTTAATGTAATATAATTCTAATGTTTTAATGTAATTTAATGTAATTTAATGTTAATAAACAGTAAAAATAAAATTTTATTTACATATCTACATTTCGGTGGACATATGTATGTTTAACTATAATAAAAATAATTTATTTCTAATAATAAGATGGCAGCGTTACGCACCTTTTTGGAATTAGATGCGTTTTGTTATTTCAGGACAACTCTTATTTAATCTGAGCAAGAGTTATACAAAACTTATCTGACGGTATCCGAAAATTATCTACATTAAAAGGGTTTTATATAGTTACTAGCCGCCTTTGGCGACCAGCTGGTTCGTCATGAGTAATGCGTTCTAAAATTTTCCACTAAATCACATATTCATTAGCTTTGAAGTAATTCCGGGCATTGATTGGTTTGAAATTAGTATTTTCTTTAAGATGATGGACGGAAAGTTCTAAAAAAACGCGTTTTCCTAATAATAGTCTTAAATTTTATCAGTCAGTCAGTTTTAATGATTGATTTAGAAGACTGATTGATGTAGCAACTTTTATTTAAAACATTAATAAAAATATTTTGTAAAATATGGCTAACAGAGCAAAGAATGAAGAAATCTAAAACTCTATATTCATAAATGCATTATTTGACTGAAGCTACATAAAATGTAATTATTTACTACATTTAGATCAAATTAATAGTATTAAACAAAATATATGCCTATTAATAATATTTTACAAATTGGCCATCGGACCGGAATTTGAATGCATATCCTGTATAAATTTAATCCTGTATAAATAATGATAATTTATTGAATTAATGATTTAAATATTGCAAACGATAATAGAATCTTTTGCCTTGCACTTTTTAAAGAAAATATCACATTTTATATTCATTTTATTTAATCCATACGTGCTGAAAGTTACATTTCTTTAGATTTAATTTGCAGTAATAGTTGATTTTTTTAAAAATGTGAACTTCCGTCAAAATGATGGCAACACGGTGTAAAAACCTAATTTTTTCCCTTTGACGTGCTCTTGCAGATTAAATTTTATTGTTTTATCCGTTATAAATTGTTGAAAATATGGTTAAAACATTTCTTTAACAATTCGTTTAAAATAGAAATTTAAGTTATATGTTAAAACACTGATACCATTAGAAAGCTAGTTTTTTAAATAATTAACGATGTAAAAATAATGTTTGTGAAAAAATATTTTCGGAAGTTATAGCCGAAAAAAGTTGAAATTTCGCATAATTTTTAATTAATTCAAATTCAAATTTAAAAATTCGAAAAAAGGGCTCCAAGGTGCACATTCCCGACCTGCAAGGTATACATATACCAAATTTGGTAGCTGTAGATCCCACGGCCTGGCCTGTAGAGCGTCAAAACACACACAATGAGCTTTATTATAAGTATAGATAAAAATATATGTTATTTTTTTAAATTCAGTACAAAATTTAAGAAATAGTTCAAGTTAAAAATTCAGTTATTAGTAGTTAAAGAGTCGGTAACTTTATTCGGAAAACTTTTTGTGTTTAATGCTTTAATAATTTATCGGTTATACTTCCGAAATATTAAAAAGATTTTTTCGGTGATGTTGCCAAACAAATTAAAAATGTTTTTTTAAAGAAAGCGTAAAAGGGAAAAAAAAATATTGAATAAATGATTTAGATGTTGCAAACGATTACAGAAACCTTGACTTTGCATTTATTTTTTTAGAAGCTATCACATTTCATATTCATTTTATTTTATCCAGTCACGTGCTAAAAGTTGCATTTGTTTAGATTTATTTTGCGATGATTGTTTTTTTATTTGAACTTCCGTCATTTTTTTCTTTCATTTTATCCAGTCATGTGATAAAAAAAAACATGGTTAAAACATTTCTTCAAAAATTCGTTAAAAGTAGAGTCTTCAGTTATACATTAAAACACTGATACCATTAGAAAGCTAATTTTTTAATCTATAAATTGATGCAAAAATCATGTTTGTGCGATGATATTTTCGGAAGTTATAGTGGAAAAACGTCAAAATTTCGCTTAAATTTTATTTAATTCAAATTATAATTAAAAATTCGAAAAAAGGGCTCTGAGGTGCTCATTCCCTACCTCCAAGATATACAAATACCAAATTTGGTAGCTGTAGGTCCAACGGTCTGGCTTGTAAAGCGCCAACACACACACACGCACACATTGATCTTTAATATAAGTATAGATAGGGGTAATTGCGAAAGTGCAGCGGTGATATTTTTGTTACATGCTGTCTTGTTATGCTGAAACTCACAGAGAATATAAGATAAGCTAGCTGATAATATTGAAAGTTGGCTTAAGTTCAACAAAAGTTTACCAGCTTACAGCTTTTAATCAAATATTTTCTCTATATCATTGCTTTCTTTGCAAAATGTATTCAAATTTGATTAAATATGAAAAGAATTTAATGTATTGAATATTTAGTAGGCAAGAAATAGTTAAATAAAGATATATAACAAAGTCTCAGATTTAATATATTGATGATAATTTATATTTGATATTATAATAATTTTAGGCGTAATATTTTCGGACGTTATTGCAAAATTTCTGATTTTGTTAATTAGTAATATTTCTTAGTTTGATCTCAATTAAAATTTTTAAAAAATATTTCGATATCCATATTTTTTAAATATATGTGCATAAAATAAGGTAGCTGTAAGTATAATATAGGTCTGTAGTTCATTAATATACATGGATAAAATCAATCTTCTTCATTATTAATTGACACATTTTCTCAACAAGAATGTTTGCTCAGAAAATGAATAGCTACAATAATTAAATAATAAAATCTCTTTAACTAAACCGTAAAATTTTTTTCATGTACAAGTAGTTAGCTTATAAATGATTAATTTTGTAATTGAAAATGATATATCTTAGTTATGACAAGATACATGATATACCGAGAACTAACTGCTGAATGGCATAATCTAATCATCTAAAATGTATGAAGCTGAACAATATTAAATTCTTTAAATCATTCAAGCACATGAAACCCAATCGGTCCATGCATATTTATTATAGAATCATTTCAGTGCGATTGAGATTAATGATGTGTGAAAATATTATACACTAAAAGACGTGAAGGGCAATAACATAGGCCGATAAATAATAAATAGGATATGGCCGAAGCAAGTGTGATTGCATTTAACGCACATATTTCTTAATGGCAATTTTAAAATATATAAATATAGATTCAATTTATTAAAGTGACATAGATGAGAATCTAATATATTTATATTAAAAGTGGATTATCTAACTTCCAACTTTGTGCTGAAATTTATTATACGAATAATCATCATTAGCTTAAAGACGCAATTTGAGAACAAATTATAAACGAGATAATTCATATAATTTTTTATGATTTTTATGAAATAACTTACATAAACAAAATTAGCAAACTAAAATTACTGTTGAAATAAATTCACCCGTTTCCAATCCCTCAATATGAAAGTAAATAAATTAATATAACATTGGATCGATCAAAATGAAACTCCTTTCAGAAGTTTCATTTTATAGATGTAAAAAGTCAGTGTGATAGTCCTTTTTAAAGTTTCGGTAAGATGAAGAAAAGATTAAATCACTTTCAAAGGTCGCATATGTATTTAATGCTCTTAAATATCTTATTTGAAATAGATAGAAGTATTTTGATCTACTGTGTTTACCAGCTAATTTAAATTTAATTGCAAAAAATGTAATTATTTCATTTGAACATCTAAAACTGAAGATAGATAAAATGAATATTAATATATCTTTCAACTTTAAAGGCAGATGATTCATTAAAAAGTTCAAGAACCTTCGCAATTCATGCAAACTAAGCGTTTCTTAAATAATAAGAAATCAAATATTTAAGAAAGGCATTAATTATATAACAATCAAATAAACAGAAAGCTAGTTCATTTATTTATGAAATATTACAATATAATTTGAGAAACTTCCAAAAAAAGGTATTTTTAGAAACATTATATTATTATAAAATTGCTCTTTTTCCACTTTTTCTACAAGAAATCGGCAATAAATAAGAAGGCAACATCAAACATTCTGCTAGCACCAGAAACGGTTTATTCAAATAGCATTGCCAGATTTTTGTTGCACATAGAGCAATCAACTCTTACTTTAAAATGAGAGGATTATACAATTTTTTTAATTTTTTTTTCTAATTTTGAAAGTTTACTTGGGCAAAAAAGGCTTATAAAAACATTTAAGATAAAATAATTACATTAAAATTTAAAGAATAAGCTATGTCATAATCATTATTTTATATTTATCAAAAAAAATTTCACGAGTTTTTTAAAATTTAAACTCTGTTGGAATTCTTTTAAAAATCAAGTCAAAATGTATTATTTCTCAGAATCAAAATAATAACTGTCTATTTGATGAATGAGTTGACATCATATGATAGAAAACATTCTTTTCTTAAATATTTCACTTAAACTTTTATTTCCATTTGTCAAATTTTATTAAACAAAATGCGCTATTGTATGAAACAAATTTAGATTATGTGAAAATTGATAAAATAATTAAACCAAATACTTACACGCTTCTCTTCGTAATATAATAGTCTCAAACATATACTGTTGCTGATCACTTATTCGTTGTTTTCGTTAATATATTTTGGGTGTATGATGTTAGGTAAAAACAATGACCCTTTCTTTAATAAAAAAACACAACAATAACGTTTATATACAGAAAGATAGGACAGCACAAAGACGGCAAACATTTACATTGGAAACAAACACTGCAGCAGAACTCAACAACAGGAAATAAGAACCACAGATAGAAATTAGGTAGTGATAACGTCCACAGAAGACAAACGGCCAGATAGGAATCAGCAGGAGAGGGGATCTTCGGAGCTTTGTTCTACGATCTCTCCAGAAGGCTGAATTACTCCTCTGTCTCTTCTTACTTTAGCTACTGACTCACTACTTCAACTCGCGATTACACCTCAGTTCAAAAATACTAAGACGACTGGATATGGTACGTAGTAATTCATCACTCCGTTATTATTTCAGTTTTATCTCGGAGACTCCGACTACTATTTACCACCATCCAATTCAAGATCACCCCAGCATGAGAGTGCTGGACTTTTATAGTTCCTGGGAGGTGGACCTAGAGGCTTTTCGGCCAATTAGGGTGTGACTAGACGTGTCTCGTTTCCTAATGGATGTATCGACAAAATACTCCAAGTTTCGAGAATTATAAATTTCGTCGCCACGCCACCAAATGGTAGCTTATAGGATCATTGAAGCGATATCCAATACAGATTATTTTAAATCTTTTTTATGACACTATACATGTGGGGAAGCAAAATTACACGTTTGTAACAATAAATATTTCTTTTAGATTCATCAAAGTTCATATTAAATTTAAAATCTAATTCAAATTTTGCAGATTTATATGTATTTTTGAATTTAATGGACCTAAATCAAAAATTTAGAAGAAAACATTTCCATTAGAAATGTAAATTTATTCACTATAGAAGAACTTTCAAAGTATTTTCTTATGTCTTAAAATTTTTATACTAGTTTCATATAAAATGCTATTATTTGATGAAAATTTACAATCAGAAATGTCTATCTAATTACAAAAGTAAATAAATAAACGCTTGTTTACTTTCTTTTGGATATCTTATATACGCATCAATTGTAGACAATATATATTTTTCCTACACACACTTGGTAATGAAGCATTCTTATCTCAGTATTTCTTTATTGTAGAGCTTGCATCTGTAATGAATTATATTATTTACTTAACGGATAATAAGTACCATTTCTTGTCCCTGATATAAGTTTAAAATAAGTTAGGAATTCCAAAAGTAATTATTCAAGTTTAAAAAATGATGAATTAAAAAAATATGAATTCGTATCTTCAAATTTTACTTTAAATGAAACAAAATCTTACCATTGTTATTCCAAATTACTTGTATTTAGTTATTTCAAAAACTAGATAAGTGTATCTATACATGAACTAATAGCTATAACATACTTTAAATCAAAGTTTAAATAGATTATCCCATAATACCAATTCAAGCCTGAAGAGGCATGTGAGCATGATTTGGTCATCCTTTACAACGTATGTTAATTGCCAATGCATTCTATTCATGTACAACCAATTGAATTCCATTCCCCACAATATATAAAGCATATTCAATACGCTGAGTGCAAAATATGCTGAATATGGGATTAATTTAGTAATTTACATTACATCTTGGAGCTAAAATTCGACAGCGACGGAAACATGTATTTAAGACATGTTCCTGCAATTAATAATATTTATAGCAAATTTAATCTAATGAATTTACTATATGACTTTACAGAATTTTAAACTCCTTCATTTAAGCATTTAATCTATCAAGTTATGTGCTTGATTAGCAGTCACATATCGTAATTAATGCGTAATACGAAGTTTCCTTATATCTTCTATACCACTTATTTTTTTATTTAAAATTCATAAATTTGAACAAATTCATTAAATATTATTTTCTGAAATCAATGTTACATTGATCAAAGCTTATATATAATACTGCTCATAATGTGCAACAAAGAGATATATCATAATAATTGGATATAGAGATTACTATTTTTCATACGACTGGTATTGGAAGTTCATCTCTGTTAACACATGGAGTGATTGTTCCCTTCGAAATCACTACTGTAATAATTTGATTGTGCATATTTTCAAACGTAGCAGTAGATTCTTATACACACATACTTTACTATCAGAGTTTATCGCACAAAGAGTGATGGCGTCCTGGCGTAGGCGGAGCGTGCCTACCCTGTTTTCTAGGTTTCAGGGGCTAGACTCCCGGTTCAGGCATGGCTGTTCTTCACACTGTGTTCTATCTGTGAGATGCGTGAAAAAGCTTCTGGTAAAGAAGGATTGTGCAAGCGAATGTGTGAATGCCATCTTCCTTTAAGCTTCTTTACCCTCAGAATTTACTGCAAGCTTTTTTTCCGTAGTAACGGGGGCACGACATCATCATCATCACACATAAAGTGCCATTTTTGTACAAAAGGAGATTAATTTTCATTATTTTATTTATAAAATACCTACTTAGTCAGGATAACTACATGGATCTTTAAAATATAAAAAGTTCGAATTTTTGTAAAAATTGAGCTAACGAAATTAAATGGATTAGTTATTAATACATTAGTTGACATTAAATTACTCTGCCTGTTCCTTAAAGATACTAAACAAAAGTCTAAAATATTGAGCATTATATACTATAAGACAAACATTTTTATGCATGAAATAAATATTACTCTAGGTGTTTCGTATTTCAATAGTCATTTTTTTTTATAATGAGTTTATTTTTTGTTACATTAACGTTCCATTTTACAGTAGCACTAGGGCTGTTCTGGGACGGACCACATAATTTTGAACCGTGGTAATTAAGACGACAGGAATGTCACCTGAGCAGGCAAATCGCTCCCCAAACTTACACGCAAGTGGGAGGACGTTACAGCCCTCTTCCGGATTTAACGTGTAACAGACCTACTTACTCAACGATTCTTTAGTGGAATCGTGACTCAAACCTGGAATCCTCCAATTCTGAATCCAATATCTTACTAACACGTCATTATGTTTATTTATGATGCAAAACCTGTAAAAATTAGCAAGATCTTTTTTCATATTTTTATTAAAATGTTCTTCTACTATTTATAAAATTGCTTAGATTGTTTTTTAATGGATGAACGAAAGAAATGCTAGTCAATGAATGGTTTTTCATCCATGAAGAGTTATTAATTGAGCACTTTCATTAATATAAGCCAATAAGATAGTACTCGTTCCAAATATTTTCCAGTGGTTTAGTTAATTCAATTTTCGAAATAAAAAAAATATCATTATTAAGAAAAAGAAATTAAATACATCCAATATCTAGCCGTAAATATCGCAATACCAAAGTATTTACAAAATATGCAAGCTATTTAAATAAAAAAGAAAATTAAAGAAATATCTATGGTATTAAACAACGCAACAAGAAAATATTTTAGGCTTGATTAGACTATTTTTATATTTTGTTAGCTTCTTAGCATCGACTAGTATATTTTATTAAAAAGGACTTTTGCATTTGTTATTTAGAAAAAGATACTTTAACAAATAACTTTATCCATATTTTAACACATAAGCAAAAAACTGAAAATGCATTATTTCATTTTGCGAAATCGCACTTAAGAGCTATTTTGTTCTAGTCACTTGCATCAAGTCTGAGTCACATGAATTTCAGCAAAAGGCGACGGGACTTCTTCAGTAAAAATATGATGTTGAAAAAGCACGAAGCATTCAGAACTTTTAATAACTCATAAAATAGGTTTCTTATTTCAAGGATTATCGCTGGAGCAGAAACTAATCTATTGTTAGGTTTTAGTTTAGTTCTGTCACATTAATGTTCCATTTTGAAGCAACACTAGGGCTATTTTATGGAAGAACCTTGTAATTTTGAACGAGGACGAGGACGACACCTGAGTAGGCTTTCTGCATTTTCCGCATTTATTCAAGGCATATAATCCAAAATGTAATTTATGCAGTTTTCTATACCAAAAACATGTATAATCCCTTTATCTTAATTTTTAGGAAGTATCTACACATTAATAATTTAATAGATGCATTCATAATTTAATAGAACCTTATAATATAGGGAAACAAAATTACAGTTATTTAGCACAGCAATATTAAAATAGATTGAAATGAATTATGACATTATTTTGTAGTGATGAATTGAATTAAATTATTATAGTGTTTCATATATATAAAGCATTCTGTAGTTCAGTTTTCGAACACAAACAAAATTGCTTGTCTGTTTTATAAAATTGTTTAATTTATAAGAAAAGCTTTAAAAATCTGAAATTGATTGTACAATAATGTAAAATTTACTTCATTAAAGCATTTATATTAAAGGGTTTTATTTGTTCTTTTATTTCTAACCATTAATATATTTATAAATAATTTTTTAAACAATACAAATTTTTAAAGGATTTTTTTATTTTTTTTCCAACCAGATAGCGCCACATAATTCACTCCAAAACTTCACTATACCTTTCGATTAATTTATAATGTATAGACTAAATATATCAAAATACAGCCCATTGTTTTTCAGTGGACTTAAATTATTATATAAAATTTGAAAATTCCAGAAGGTCAGTGATTTAGCCAACAAAGTGTCTGTAGTTTTTTCACTAATGCCACTTTGGACCCAGATTACGACTTAGCTCATTCACGCTTCGCATTTGCTTGAACAACGGCTTTTTGCAAAGGCCACATTCACCCTCCTCATAAAGAAAACACAGAAGAAAAACCATGTTCGAACCAGAATTCGAAGCCGGGAAGTGCAGATGAGGGGGAAGATGCACTCCCCCTATGCCAGAACGTCATCAGTATTAGAGGGTAAAAAGAATAAGAATTTTTAAATAATAAGGCTTTAATATCATTTTAGTAGCATTAAATTTTCTATGTCCTGGGAATCATCCACATTCAGTTGAAAGCTAATTGAAACTAAACATAATCCATATTCCCAAATATCCATCTGAAACCGAAAAGCATTTAAGTGCCGAATAAAAGCTTGGTATATTTAATATATTCTTATTTTCAAAATATTATATTTTTTCTTTACCTTAGGCAGTAAGAAAAACACTACAAGTTTTAATTTTTTGTATTAAAAAAGCTGTAAAATACCTCTGAGTGAAACATTTCTTTTGAATTCGCATATAATTAGTTTTCTTAAAGGTATTTTTAAATTCAATTATTTTCAGAATTTATTTTGTTAGCTACACTCAGTTTTAACAAAACATTAAAAACATCGTTTCAAATTTTACGTTTTATTCATTTTCCTTTTAGCTTAGATGTGGTGGACAAAATCCTAATTTAACGTAAAGGCTTATTTTGAGCAGTTCGAATATATAAAAAAAAATTAACGTAAATTTAAGCCAAGGAAATGAGGCGGAAAGTAAATAGAACAGTTGAATAAGGTTAAAGTAAAACAAAACAAAAAACTTTCGTCTTGATGTCATGGCCACTTCCATGATCGGATTAGATAATTTATCTAAAGGCACTCCCTTAGATCTGAAATAACAAGGACTAGAATTTTTCAATTTTCTCTTTGCTCTTCTTACATTTATTTTCCACTAGAAGGTGATTCTTATAACTGGATTTAAGTTTTTTGGTGGAAAAATCCAATTATGAATTAAAATTATTTCTTCAATTTTGATTACTGATGGAAACCGAATAAAATTTACCAGTTAGTATACTTTTAATTATATCAAAAAATAGGGATATATATAGATAATAGAGATAAAGAGACTTTGCAATTTAAAGTTTGCTTTATTCTCCCTCTAAGTATTTTTCAACTTACTAATAGATTGTTAAGATTCCGATAGACAGAAGACATTCCGATATAAGAATCGACGCATGTCAATTCTGATAAGGGAAACACATTGATCTTGTGTAAGTCAGTAATTTTTATTTTTTCATTTGAAGCATGCGATCTGCTGACTAAAACGTTTTTACAAAGCTTCTCTTGAATTAATTAAGTAGAAAAAGTGGATGGGAGAAAAAAAATTAAAGAATATTTTGGGATGAAATCAATATGGTTGTTAATATAAGACAAAAATTAATTTAAGACAAAATTTTTGAAATTAATAACGAGTTTAAAATATTACATATACATTATAATCATTAAAACATTGTACACTATGGGTATTTCAATAAGTCTATAGATAAAATTATATTGTGGAAGTAACTCACTAAAATATTATAAAATTACAAAATAACTATTGACAATTATTAAGATAACATTTAGATTATAAATCTCCTCAATTATTTCTGTATATAATCAAAAATTTATATTTCTTTCTGTGTCTTTTTTGTTTAAACAATAGTCACATTTATTACTACACAGAATTTGTAAACGTTCAAGCAGAATGTGACATCAACTCAGATAATCTTCCTTTAATGCATTCAAACTGCGATTAAGTAAGAAGATGTTCACTTTTATTTTCAATGGTTTTCAATCATTCCAGTAGAAATTAACTTTTCAATTTTATTTTCTTTTTAAAGATTTATCACATTAAATCGGAAGACTTTGAATTTGAAATTTTATATAATATAAATTAAAGAATATAGGATATATTATATTATATAGGGATGCGTCTTTCAATGCACCTGAGTTCAAAAATTGATTTCTGTATGTAAAAGAAAATTCTAAGTGTAAGAAGCAATCTTCTTACATTTCATTTACTCATTTGATAATTTAACATTGAGCTTTTAGTTGTTTTCAAACATATTTGTTCTAAAAGAAATAGTCACAAGTATTTGTAGAATCAGAAAGAGAAAATTAAATAGTCTCATTTTAATCTTTATTTAAGAGGAAAACTTCAGAAAAAAAACTATTACTGTACATTAACAAAAAATTATAGTCATTTGTTTATCCTGAATTAAATTTTAATCACGTATATTTGAAGCTTTCTTCTTTATCATTAATTTATAGGTCAAAATTATAAAAATTGCAAGATTCAATATTTTGTAATATTATTCCTTATATGTTGTTAGGTGTTTTAAAAATATTTTTTATTATGAAAAACATAAATAGTTGAAATAAAAAATTTCATCATGTTTACGTTTAGATGGCATAAAAATTATGTTCAGAAAGATTTAATAATGAGTTTTTTCAATAAAAGATACGCATCATAAAGTTTTTCAGAATGAAAATAATCTTTAAATATTCTATTTATAGGCTGTACTCATTTTTAATGGTGCGTGATGTTGTATGTTATTACAATTCAGAAATTACAGTTGATCTATGAATCGTCCTTAATGATGCTGAATTCCAGTGATGTCTGGTGTGCTAAAGTTTCTGAAGGTCGTGATGCTATTTAATTTACACATTAATTTCCTCACATAATCTTCATATATATATATATATATATATATATATATATATATATATATATATATATATATATATAAAATTCTGACAAACATTAACACCTATAATTTATTGATAATTAAAATCGAATTTCTCACTTTTTTATTTTCAATTCATTTTGCAACGAATATTTAATTCTGTTACTTTCGATTATTTTCATTTGAAAGTTTTTAAAATCATTTGTCTTTATTGAAATGAAAACTCGTAGCTTCGTGAACTTCATGTAATTATTTGCCTTATTTTGAGTAAATG
>JAPMOQ010009779.1:0-13067 GCA_026543055.1 Argiope trifasciata
GTGTTGCTTATTTTGATAAATGATTTCAATTCATGAATGGTATTGAAATAAGAGAATATTTAACTTAAAATACCTGAATTGAAATTTTGAAAAATTATTATAATTCCCAGATAAAATACTGCTTGCGCATGGAAAGGATATAAAATTATAACATTTTATATATTTCTAGATTTTATTCATTAATTCATCAATGTTATGGGTTTTATGCTCATTTAATTACTAGCTTGAAATATCTATCAATTCATATAAAAATAATGGATCCATTAACTAATCTGAACAGAAAATTTCAATGCGAATAATTTATCAACCAATAATAACGATGAAAGTATGAAAGTATGAATTTAACCCTCTTCAGGTAGTAATAATGACCGAAAGCTGCCAAACTTAGGATTTATGCAATTTCAGAATGGGGAGGGGAAGAATATGCAACTCTGAGGCGATATATTTTATTTGAATTTTGATTAGAGTTTCTGCTCAATTAAAAATTTTAACTGGATGTTTTCTCTCTCCATTATAGCATCGCAAAATGTTATAACACAAACAAATTTTATATGATTACAAGTTTAAAAAATGTCTTTGATAATACCAGTTTAAAAATTATGTACATTTTGTCCAACTGTTTTAAAAAAATTATTTCGAAAGCTAATTTACGTTCTTTCCCTAAAAAGCAACTCATTTTCATTGTTGCTTTCATCAAGTATTAAATAATTTGAGTTTCTAACATTTTTGAATGCTAAAAAAGAATGAATTTATTTAATATCTGTTTTTTAAGAGATGAAAAAAAGAATGAAGTCACAATACTTCAAAAGTTTGATTAAAGGTATAGGTATTTAATGATAATATGCTATTATATCACTTGCCAGTGGGTGATCGAGCTCCACTCGGAGAAAACAGGTATCGAGGCTAACTCGAAGATTTAAATTTTCAATTGTGATTTATCAAAACAATACATGCCATAAGAAAATTTGTGAAACCATTGGTGAAAAGATAACGGGTTAAAGTGCACCATTGTAAACTATTCTAAACAAAGTTAGAGTTTGGAAAGGGAACTATTCTATACAAAGGTAAAGTAAAGGTAAAGATTGAAGTGTGTTGAAGTTCAATATTTTTGACAAATTTATTTAGAAAAACCAAACATATATACATACATAAGAAACATATTATAAACCTATAACAGCATAAACATAAAACTTTATTAGTTCGCCATATTGGCTATAGATGGCAGCACGTTACCGATTGAAAATTTAAGTAGCCATTATGGCGAACTAATAAAGTTTGAAAATATCCTATCTGTAACTCCGAACTGCTCGACCGTAGCGCTTCAAAACCGGCGCCAATCGATTCCTCGTGGCCAAAAACCCCAGACCCCCAAGTTTACCGGAGTTTATTAATTCTGGAGCGATTTTCGACTTGGCAACCTTTCCTCGTATTATGGTATTAGATTTAATATACTATGCTTTCATATTATCTCCATTAGAAAGGTTCGTGTACACAATAAATAATATTTGGATATAAGCTTCAATAAGGAAAATTTTATTTAAATTAATCAAATAAATATTTTCTCCAAATAAATATTACTAATGAGGTAATGAAATATGTATATTCCTTTCCACTCTTAAGGTGTACGTACATACAAGATTTTTTTTTTTAATTTTAACTTTTAGTTCACAGAAGGTTATTAGGATATGTTCAAACCTATTTCAGTGAGAAAAACCATATTACACTATTTAGGAATTAATTAACTAGTGTTTAATGAGCTAATTAGCATATTATTTGAGACATGATATCTTGAATTCTAATTTGTACAGACACATAATGCTAGTTGGAAATTATGACTGGTATTAGCCTTCATCTTTCTGCCTTAATCAAGTTATAAGAATCTATAATTAAACAATTTTTTCTTCAACGATAAAAAAACTGCCGGATTTTTTTTCTGTAATTTTAAATTTAAATAGCTATTAAAATTATATTTTTGTAAATATATATTTGAATGAGGTGCAAAATATCCTATTGTTTCATACAGATTATTTTGATGTATAAATAATTATATTTGATTAATTTCTTGTTGAGCTATTATTTTGAATGAAGCAAAATAGAGGAAAAATATTCTTAATAAAATGAGTTAAAAAGGAAACGAAATTCTAATTTTTAGTGAAATTACCTCAGAAAAATGTATACATATTCCAAATATTGAAAATATCCTGACATCTTTCGAAAGCTAAATGGCCACAGAATATTTTGTGACAGTAAAAAAAATCGATACAGGAATGATTTTCGAAGTTTATAGTGTCTACGTTCACCTTAAGCAAATTATACATAACTATTTAAAAAATAAAACAGGTTTTCAGATTAAAAATTTAACTTTAAAAAAGAAAATATTATCACAATAAAAAAAAACTTTTTAAGTAAGTGGAATAAATGTATTATATCTTCACTTTAATAGATTTATTTAAAAATTAATAAAACTACCCCTATTAATCATAGTGAGAAATAATTACAAAAGTTGTTTTAACTATCATTAATATTTTACTGAATAAACCATACCGTTTAATGATCTGTTAACAAATCTGGCGCATAGATAATTTAGAGTATTTCAATATGTATCTCGGATTGATATATTTCCCATTTTATTTAAAATATTAACAAAAAAATAATTTTGATATAGGCGTTTCGGCGTGATAGATTCTGAAACTAATATAATAACCCATGTATTTGAATCACTTCAAAACGTAAACAATTGTACTTTTCGTTATTTATAATAAACGTTAAAAAAAGTTCAGAATCTTTGAAAATTTCTTTAATAATATTTGTCTAAAAATATTATTTGTTGTTTCGATATTCAAACCGTTTTCGTTGTCTGATCAAATATTTAATCATTATTTTTTTTCCAATACTAAATAATAAAATATTTGAATGGTTGAATGCTAAGGCATTTCTTGGTACTCTAAATAATCATTAAGAAGGTGATTGCAATTTAGCAGAATAAAAATCTTATTGTCTTTCAAACAAACAAAATGAGAATCTCCTAATTCTAACATATCTGAAGACGTTATATAATGCTGTGAATAGTGAATCCTTCATCAAATATTAGGAACTATTTTAACTACAGAAAGATTCGTCCAGGAGCACCAGAAAATCTTACATTTTTCCATCAAATGTCGAAGTGTATGTTTTTATGAATAAACTACATTAATTCGATGGCACATCAAGGCTGTTGAGTTATGTATTCATTTGCATATTGGAACAATTAGAAATCGCATAGCGAAGTTTTTGCTTTTTTTCCACAATTTATAAAAGATCAATTTTACTTCGTAGAAAAACTTTTCTTTCTATTTAATATGTGATATTCAGTTTATATGTATCTTAGTGCCAGCGTCCTGGCATAGGAATAGAGCTTCTTTCCCATGATCTAGAAGTTCCTAGGATTTAAGTCCCGTTTCGGGCAAGGTTGTTTTTCCTCTGTAATCTGTATGTGAAGTGAGCGGATGTGCCTTTCTAACTGTAAAAAAAGGTTAGGCAGGCGAAAATGACGCTTGAAGTAGCTAAGTCGTATTCTTTTCCTTAGTTGGCACTACTGAAAAAACAACACGCGCTCACTCGGCAGAAATTGCCAACATCAAACCAAGATCAAACAGCTTTCCTGTAAAGCTCCATAAGTTACAACAACAACACATGTATCTTAGTTAAAATAGGTGAGAGGATAATCTTTGATAATACCAAAATGATGAATGAATTTGAGGTTTGCTTTTTTGTGCACCATACAAAAGAATCTTACACGTTTTACTAATAGTTTAAATAATGTTGGCATTATTACGTTTACGGCAATCTTCTATAACTCAGTGTTCTAAATTTGTGTGTTCAAGGACTAAAGCTTACAAGGACATTGAATAGTTGAGCATTTAACAGGCAGTTTGCAAAGGTAAAGCGAAATAAACTGGCCCTCCTTTATGGAAAATGATATTAAATTATACATTGCATAGAATAGCCTACTTTAGATGATAAAATGTAATTTTTAATTTCCATTTTAATCATTATTTTTCATTTTTTCATTTAATTAATTTATAATTATCATTTTACTACTTTTAAAAAATGGTTACATTTTTTTTTTAAATTTCAGTATATTATATACATTTTAGTATTTCATTGATTCAATGATACTTACTAATCACAAAAACAATTCAAGCTTAAGGCAGGTAGGAAATTCCAACATATAACATTTTTCAGAATATTGAAGGAAATGGAAGTATAATTAATTTGTTTTTTCTCGAGAATGATGTATCTCAATTTTATAAAAAAAGTACAAGAAAATCAATCATAGATACATGAAATGTCATGACGAATTTCTAGGCGTATGAAAGATCTGATTTTTTTTCTTTTTCTTCTTTTTTTTTGGGGGAGGGATAAGAAGATATTGTCTAAGTATACAAATTATGTATCGGAAAAATCTAAACAGAATTTTTATTACATTTCATTCCAGAAAATTTCATTAGGCATTTTATAATTCAAGAACATAAAATAACATACATTGGACAATTTTTTGAAGTAAATGGCTGATTTTTTTTCTAAGATATTGAAAAAAAAAATTGGACGAAGTGCATATTAAATTTGATTTTATCTTTCTATATTTATTTTTAAATTTTTATAATTTCTATTAGAATTGAAATATTTGATATCATTTTTCCAAATGATTAAAAGGGGACTTTTAAAATATTAAAGATCTGTTTTCTTCTTTTTCACCTTAAGATGAATTATATTATATCCATCTGTCAATAAAAGAAACATCATATTTAAGCCTTATTATTTTATGCCACAAATAACACTTACAATAAGTTGTTTAAGATCAAAATAACGAGCAGCGAGAGGGATAACAGATGTGCCCCGTAGGATATTCTTGCTCAACTAGTGCGATCTCTTTGTATGAATGTAAATCGTAATATTTTTTCTTTAATATTTCTTAATTTTATTCAAATTTATAAAGTAAAGTGTTAAGATTATGAAGTATTAAGATTATTAAGTATTCATGAAGTAAAGTGTTAAAGATTATTTTTTTACAATGCCTAAAATTTTGAGAGATGAGATAAGATTTGTTTTTTAGAAAGATCTTTTGTAATTTTGGCCTAAGTTACACTTTGTTCTGAGGAAAATTATTAAAAAAAACAATTGAAGTCTATCAGAATGTTTTACAAATTTAAAGACACTTTAGCATTTTTTTTCTTGATTTATATTTTTATCAACTGTCATGATTGTTATTTTTTATCATGGTTTTTGTTTTTTTATCAACTGTCATGACACAAATATTAAGAAAATTATTTTTAAAGGGAGTCTTATCAATTGTAACATAATTTTTTGTTTTACATTTATGCTTTTCGATAAAATGTATTCACTTTTCAAAAGTAATAAGTTTCCAATTATTATTATTATTTTGAACTAAGGAGTCAGTACAAAGGTTACAGCTGAATAATTGAATTATTCCTGTCTTGTAATACTGTGCTTCTATAAAAAAACGATGGATTCATTGAAGCATCAAACTAAAACATAATTACGCGTTATTACCAAGCTTTATTATTATTGAACAGGTATTTCTCCATATATTAATAGAGAAAAGAAATGAAATAATTCCTGTTTATAAAATTTTAATTAAATTTAATGCTGGAAAGGTCATAAACTTTCTACAATGTTTAAAATGTGAAGATATGAATAGTTTTACTACTTGAAATGTGAAAACATTAACAAAAACTCTGGTTACGGCGATGCTCTAAAATAAACAGAAGTTTATGCAGGAATTAATCCAATGTCCATTTGAGTCCCATGCAGGAAATTGTTACTACCTAAAATTCTTTCACATCATCCACACGTCATCAATTTTAAGGAAAATCCTCACAAATACATTTGAAGTTATATAAAACCAACTTGTTTTTTATTAGTTTATTAAAACTCCACATAATTTACTGTCAAACAAATCACCGTACTATTTATACTTTTATCATTGAACTTTGAGCATATTTTAGGCGTTATGTTTTATTGTACGTTCTTTGAACATTTTATATTATTTTAGTTTTCATTTTGACCATATATAAGACGTATAGCTATTAGTATAGTAGTATAGCTTTTTCTATTATTTGTTATCAACTAACAATCCATCCATTCCCCCAAATTTAAGGAAATCGTATCGGAAAATGCTTAAACATTTATGAAAAAGTTATTTAAAGCTAAAATGGATGCGGAATTTACTGAAAGAAATGTTAATAGTTTTTAGAAGAAGTTTTTAATAACAGTTTTTAGAAGAAATGCTAACACTAGAAAGGCGGAGACTTAGTATATAACTATATTGCTCCAAAGTAGTCAAAATGACTGCACTGTGAAAGAATAACTAATGTGTAAAGAAATTTATTTAAAATTAATTTGTAATATTTCTTATACTATTTGCATTCATATAGTAAGCTATTAGAAAGCGTTAACAATAAAAATTCACTTCATTTGGAAAAAAAAATAATTTCTTCATTATTTGTACATTTTAAGCGAATGTATGTTGAAATCTTTTTATGCTTACATCGTTTGCAAACATACTTTTGGCGTTTTTCACATATATTATTGGTTTTTCTTTTCTTGAAAAGTCGTACTTGATAAAATTTTCGTTTTTTAGAATATGTAGTATTTGATGTTTGTGAGTCCCCATTTTCTGATGAATTTTTCTGTCTTACAGCACTGTAATCGGTGGAAAGCTATTTTGCTAATTGGAACAAGAACTATTTCGGTTATATTTATATTCCTGTCGCCCCTTTGTTATTCAATTCAATAATAAAAGTCATTTGATTATTTAATATTTTCCAAGTAGTAAAAATGACTGCTTTCAGGCAATAAAGGTATAACAATTATATATACCGGAAAAGAAAGATGGAGGAGGCTACTGCAATGATTAATAAATGCATTTGTATGTTGTACAAAAAGTCACAAAATTCTAAGAAGCCGTGTCATTATATACACAATTGTTTTTCTAACTGAAATGTATGCAA
Source organism: Argiope trifasciata (assembly GCA_026543055.1). NCBI lineage: Eukaryota > Metazoa > Arthropoda > Arachnida > Araneae > Araneidae > Argiope > Argiope trifasciata. The sequence goes on from JAPMOQ010009779.1 coordinate 7,014, forward strand.
TCTTTCCATGAAAGTCATGAAATCTTTTCACGAAAGTCATGAAATCTTTCCATGAAAGTCATGAAATCTTTTCAAGAAAGTCATGAAATTTTTCCATAAAAGTCAGGAAATCTTTTCATGAAAGTTGGAAAATTCTTTTGATGAAATCATGAAATCTTTCCGTGAAAGTCATGAAATATTTACTTGAAATTCATGAAATCTTTCTAATATTTCCATGAAATGTTTCTATTCCAGGAAAAGGAAATCGTACAACTCTTTTACAGCTTTTATTCAATCTGATACAAAAAGAAATTTGACTTCATATTGGAGCAGATTCTTTAATCGTAATTCAAACACAAATATCAACAAAGTTAACAAATGTCAAAGATCGTTTTTACTTTAAAAAAAACCAGTAATATCTGTAAAAAAGTAATCATGTAAAATACATATGACAAATTCACAGAATATATTTTTACATGCAGATTGCAAAAGCTTATTTTAAAATATTTTATCTTAGCATGCAGAATGATTTTCTTCAGTTTACTATTTTCCATACATTTTAATAGTCGCTGTATAGTTTCATTTAATTACTTAAATGAGCTTTCTTTTAATAAAAGGTAGGCATCAGATCTTGGGAATATTTCACTAGTCATTTCACTAGTTTTTAAAAAGGTGGTTTTTAGTTACAGTACATTTCTTTAACCAACCTAGTAACACATTGGGCATTTCATCAATTTCTGCACTAAAAATCTTATGAAGATTCCATACAGAAACAAAACAAATGCGTTTGTTTTAATTATTTTATAAAACATTGATATTCACTGACAAGAAATATTATATATCAGTGTATAGTGAATTTATATTTTTTTGACATAACTTGCTATAAAATATGCGTGCAAAATAGACTTCAGGAACAAAGTAATTGATAACAATTCACGATACAACTAGAAAATTTTTCGAAACGCTTATTAAAAAAAAATTAATGAATTGATTTTACTCCAGTATTCAAAGAACGTAAAACTCATCATTTATTATGAGTAAGTATGAAAGAAATCTTAGAAAATTACTATGCTGAAAGCTGTGTTCTTTTTGTGCATTATTATGGTAAGGATTTCACTTGTATAAAAAGTTGCAATTTTTTTGTTATTCATTCGGCTTCAAAAAACGGCTGGGATTTACAAAAGAACGCTATTTATAAGGGCAAAAGCGTCCGCAATATTTTTCATTCATTAATTAATAATTAATCCTTCATCCCTCCGGATACTTTTTTACAGAAAAAAAAGTAAATACTCTTATTATATTTGCTTCTAAAAGCTCTTGGGCATTGCATGCTTTTAATAAGATCATTTAGTCACTGGGGAACACTCATCAATTTTTTTATAGAGCAGCGTTCACTGCATAATTTTCACCATATTTCAGATAAATTGTCTTTCAATGCGTCATTTTTTTTTTTTTTTAAGAAATGATGTAAGGAAGAATTAGAATTTATTGTATGGAAAAAATTATGATCAAATTGATTAGATGCAAATCTATCTCATTATTTACTAAAGGATTGAAATTTTTGACATTTTTGTAATTAAATCAAAAGATTTCAGCTCAGGGTAAATTAAGTGTGTATATAATTTTGATTCCTTATTAAAATGAAATAGCACAATATCATGTAATAGTCTGATGAAATAGGATTTAATTTTATTATACTCTGATATTTGAAGAGAAAAATCATGAAACGTTTTATGAAAAATTAACTTTTTAAAATATTAAAACATTTAACACGTTCAAAATTATCATTTTTTTAAAAATAAAGGATACACTAATTTATACTTTAATGTTTTTGAATACAAGAAAATAAAGCTCGTTCTCAAAATTGCATCTGCATGACTTATCAGAAGAAATAGATAAATTCTCAAAATGAAACTCCTCCACTTCATAGAAATTATAACTTTGCTTTTTCTTTTATGAAGTATTACATAAAATTGTATATGAATGCGTTGTATGTTCTTATTTCCTAGATTTAACTTAACAGAACTATAAAACAATTGCACCTTCCCTTTTATGAGTAACTGGAGTAAGTAATCTTAGAAATGAAATTTGTTCAATAACAGAAGTATGGCATAAAAAAATTACAACTTAGCTCTTTCAGATAAAAGATCAAACATAAAAGCGTATAACAAACAATGATAATATAAAAACGTTTCAAACCGCCATACACTTATATTTCCTGCGCTTAATATGGCTGAAATGGACATAAATGAGTTTTCAATATCACAAATGATAAATGAAAAAAAAACTCAAACTGAAACATATTCAACAACAGTTGTAGGATGACAAAGAATTTATAGTTTCATTTTTCAGTGATGAATAATAAATTAAATACTTTTAAAAAATATTTTTATGCGTTGAATATCTGAATTTTTTTATGTTTAAAATTACTGAAGTTACTTAATTTCATACAAATATTTCTTTAATTTTTCAGTTTCGAAATTTTCATATCAAGACACTATCGTGAAGTTAAAAACTCCAGCCTGAATGTTTATAGAATTTCCACACGTTTTTCATGTACACAGATTAAATAAAAATACAAAAGTATGAATGAATTGTAGAAAAGACTTTTTCAATGTTTTTATGATTTTTTACATTTTAAACTTTCTTGAGCTTATGAGCAATTCAACTTCCTTGAGTGTTGAGGCTAGATTTCTATAATTATGTTTCAGAATTACATATTTGAATGTAGAAGGAAGACATTTCGTAAGTATTTATTTAATATCAAATTGTAGATATTTAACGAAGTTTGTTTTTTAGTAGAATGAGAATTTCTTTCTTATCTAAGTTTGTACTTGTTTGAAATTCGTGCCTTTGAAGCAAGGGAATTTGTTGTAATTTACCACGACGCATTTTTCTTAAAAATTCAGATTTATAATATATTTTAGATCAATAAAAATTGTTGATACAAGGAAGATTTACCGCAATGCATTTTGATTAAAATTCCGCTTTGCAATACATTTAAAATCCATATTAAGTGTTATATCAAACTATCCGTCCTTTTTTAGGCCTACTAAGTCACATGTGGCAACCAGCTGATTCGCCGTGGATATTGGTTATCTTTAATTTCACTTAGCTTATTAGATATTCAGATGTAAAAGTTGCATTACTTTAACCAACTCAATAATCATTGTGCACATGAAACTTTCAAATTCATTCCCGTGCATTATTGTAATATTTAAAATATAAATATTTCATAAACTGATAATTTTTCAGTATTGGAATATACAATAAAATTCATACTAATAATTTTACACTATTTTTGTACTATATCAGTTGAGTAATATGCAGATATCAAACAATCAGACACATATATCAAACAAAATACTTTAAACAAAAAAGAACTGAACAATAAAAAACAATCACGCAATCATACATGTAATGAACCAATGAAAATAGCTTCAACTTCAGAGTAGTAATTAAATGCATGACAAAATCTTTTCAAGAATCCTTTCTTTCTATATCGACTCAAGCTGTCTGGAATCATATATGTAAGTATGAATCAGTTATAGTAATGGTTTTCTTATGTTTTTTATCCGTTATCAACTTTCAGTTAAACGAATAATTCACTTGGGCAATTTTCATTTTGAGTAGAATTTAACACTAAATCAAAATACTAACTTGATCAACCCAAGGAGCCCTCTACACATATACATAGAAAAAGGAATCTGAATTATTGATTTGAAATTCCTTGTTACATAACGTTTAAAATTTTGATTTATTAGAATAAAAGATATTCCAAGTTCCTGAAACATTATGCTAAAACTCCAAAAATTTTAATGATTAAATATTTGAAATCCGAAACAGTTCGGAATCGATGAGGTAGAATATTGCTTTAGATAATAGTTTACTAGAATTCTCAAAGAAAATTACATATATTAAGTTAGAAATTTCGTAATCACAACAATACACAATTTACATGTTTTTGTATAAGTATCTAGAAGATGAATATTACGAAAAGGAGGAATCCATGTGACAAAAAATATATCATTATTTTTAAAAATAAGTAAAAATTCCTCCGAATGAAATTCATGTGAACGTAATTCAGGTGCAAGAGCAAGCTTTAGATTAAATTGAAAGAAAAAAAAAGGCAAGATGTTATTGGATATGCTAATTTCACAAAAGATGTACTAGAATCCGATTAAATTGGAATGATTCACATTTTGACTATATCTGAAGCTACCCAAAGTAGCTGACAACGTTCAAAGGAAAATGTTTTTGAAATTTTTTTAAAATAAACTTGTAAAAGTTTTTAGATGTATTGTCAATTATAAGCACTATGAATACAAAAAATATTTGAGAAATGGGAAATTTATAGTAAATTTAAATGAAATTGAACCAAAATGATTAACACTCTACGGAAATTTCCAATGTAATAATCCTATTTTTCTTTGTACACAAGTTATAGAGTATAATGATGAATGAAATGAACCAAAATCTAAGAAAAATTTTGCAATGCAAAGAAATTATGTATGAAATTAAATTTGCTTTTTTTCCATAAATTCCAGACTTAATTTTTCTAAAAACATCTATAAATGAAAATATTTTCAAACAGTAAAACTGTTCATTCATTTTATAGCCCATATTATTTAAAACCCAAATTGAAATTTTTATATTAGTTTTGAATTCCTGTATTAGTTTTTGAGATATCATGCAAATGGTGAAGAATTTTTATGAGATTTAAAGTTTTGAGAAAATTGAAGTTAAAGATAAATTTTAGCTGACAAATATGTGACCCTTGATGATATGTGATGTCTTCCTTTTTTTTTTTTTTTTTTTGAAAAGATAAATTGTTCGGGGAAGAGAAATATCTGAACAAAAAAAAATAATAATAGTTTTAAAAAATCGGCAATTTGGTCGATAACCCAGTTTAACTTTGTCGAATAACTTAAAAGAACATAGATTTAAGGTTATCGAAATGTGTACATAATTATATTATAACTGCATTAATTTATATTTACTATAAAATGTATTTACCTAATAGTTTAATTTAGTTATATCAACGCCCTATTTTAAAGCTAACACTAAGTCTATTTAGGAAATGACCTTGTAATTTTGAACCTCTGACAGGTGACGAGGATGACACCTGAGCTGGCCCCCATCTCCAAACTTCCATATAAAACCAGTGGAAGCACGTTTGACACCAACGGACTTAACGTTCACCAGGCCTCTTTCTACGGCTGTTTTAAGGCCTAATCTGGTCTCGAGCCTGCAACCCTCCTACTCCGAGGTCTTACTAATAGGCCACCGTGGCAGATTTACCTAATGGAGTGGAACCACATTATAGATAATTTTCTTAAGAATTGAACTGCATAATTATTCTCTGAAGAATAAATAACAAGTTTAAACAATTTGTAAACGTTCTATCTCAAAATAAAATGTTTTATATAATTCATGACGAAGAACTGGACTGAATGCAAATCAAAGGTGAAACGGCCACAATTTAAATGAGTTTTAAAATGTTTACTGGATTGTATAAATCACTGGCACTCTAAATTCTTCAAGCTTGGATAGAATCCTTCAACTTATAATTTTTTTCCTCCTTTGTATAATATTATTTGCTGAATATATCTTTTTTTTCATCTTGAAATCCAGTTGATTCTCCACTTGCATTATCCTGTAACGTATTCGTAGTTTTAATTTATGACTTTTTGATACAGTAATAATAAAAAATCATTGTTTAATGATTACAGAACATATATTTTTGGTTAAGTTTTTTAAGCATTCTACAATGATTCGAAAACATATTCTTTAATTTTGGAAACATATTTTTGACATCAAATCTGTCTGTCTAAGAATACGATGTTACAATCAAAACTGTTTAAATATAGACAAAGGAAATGGGGCCTGGTGTAGTAAACTTTAATCATTCTAATCATTATTGTAATCATTTCTTAGATCATATTTGTAATTTCATCTGAAATTTGAATCAAAATCCATTCAAATAATTTCTTAGGCTTTTGTATCAAATTAACGGATAGGTAATTATTTCGTTTATATATATATATATATATATATATATATATATATATATAT
>JAPMOQ010009780.1:0-12022 GCA_026543055.1 Argiope trifasciata
GGAAGTTAAGGAGGGAATCAAGAAACTAAAGAACAACAAATCTCCAGGCCCGGATCTCATTCCCTCAGAACTCATCAAAAACACAGCATTCAAAAATGCTGAAGGAATCTACCACCTTATTGATTATGTAAGGACTCATAAAGTCCTACCTGAAGACTGGAAACTGAGCATAATCTGTCTCATACATAAAAAAGGCGATGTTTTAGAATGCTCAAACTACAGAGGCATCAGTTTGCTCTGTACCTTCTATAAATTATTCTCTACAATATTATTTAATAGATTAGCTATGTATACCGAAAACATTATCGGCAACTACCAATGTGGATTTAGAAGGGGAAGATCAACTGTGGAACAGATTTTCAACCTGAGACAAGTTATGGAAAAAACTAGAGAATTTGATATAAAAACCCACAACTTGTTCATTGACTTCAGAACAGCTTATGATTCTGTGAACAGAAAGTTACTCTTACAGTCAATGAAAGAGTTCAATATACCTGAAAAACTCATTAAGTTGGTCGCAATCACCCTAAATGAAACTAAGCTAAGAGTCAAGGTGCAGAGCAATCTGTCGGAACCTATATCTTTTTCAAACAGTCTCAGACAAGGAGATGCATTGGCTTGCCTACTCTTCAACCTTGCTCTCCAAAAGATTGTAAAAGACTCTGCAATTAACACCAGAGAAACAATTTTCTACAAATCTGTGCAAATTTTTGCATTTGCTGACAATATTGCCAAAGTCGCACGGACTCTACCTGAAGACGATGTTTTAGACTTACTTGGTAAATGAGGCAAAGAGAATGCATCTTCTAATTAATCAAACTAAAACCAAATATATGACGACTGCCAGTTTCAATGACACCTTACTTGAAATAGGAGATTACAAATTTGAAGCAGTTAATAGTTTCACCTATCTGGGTTCTGAATTGAATACTGCTAATGACGTAACACCTGAAATGAGTAACAGAGATACTGCTGGTAACAGATGTTTTTATAGAATTTACAAATATCTAAAATCTAGTCTGATTAGCAGGAAAACAAAATTTTTGCTCTACAAAACTTTGATAAGGCCCATAGTAACATATGCTGCTGAAACGTGGGTAATGACCGAAAGTGATAAAGAAATCTTAGCAGTTTTTGAAAGAAAGATATTGTGAAGTATTTTAGGAGGTGTGAAATGTAATGACAGATTAAGAAGAACAAACTTGGAACTTTACAATCTATACAAAGAATCTGACATAACAAAATTTATCTCAATCCAAAGACTAAAATGGGCAGGACACTTGATTAGAATGAAAGATGACCAAGCCACCAAAAAGATCTTCGATGCAAAACCATCTGGAACCCGCAAAAGGGGTAGACCGACGATCTGGTGGATCGAGTGTCTAGAAACAGATCTAAAAGTTAAAGTTCTCAGAGTTAATAACTGGTGAAGTCTATCCAAGAAGCGGGCAGCCTGGAATTCGATTCTGCGGAAGGCCATGGCCCACCCTGGGCTGAAGCGCCACTGAAGAAGAAGAAACTACATACAATTAAACAAGAAAAAAATGGGCCATTCATACAACACTATCCCCCTCTCCTTCTTTCTTCCTTTAAAAAAATCTAAAGCTATGATTGAGTGAAATATTACAGAATCTATTAATACAGAAAATAGGTCAAAGCCAACATGATATGGAGTATGTGACCAGCTTGATGTAGATATAAACCACATAATAATATCTTGCCAGTACTAATCAAAATTTTGTTCTTACTGAGACACTTTGGAATTCACTGAATGGAATTCACAGAGAAACACAATTGGTGAGAGTAAGTTAACACCTATAGTGCATTCAAGTAAAGCATTCACCTATGGAATTGAGAACAATAATGAAATGCTAATAAATGATAAATTTTAAATTTATTAAAATGTCTGTACATGTACACTGTCAATAACTACTTTCAGAGACTCTCTACCTCAGTGACACTTGGGTTAAAATTCAGCATGTAAATGTCATTCCTAGATCTCTGCAGACACTTAAATTTGAATTTATTTGTTTTGGGTTTCATTAAAAAGCATACCTACTAGCAAAAAAAGTTCACATTCTTGGCAATTCAAAACAATAGATTACCACAGTAACTTCAATAACATCACAAATATAGATAAATATATAATTACAGACAAAATATTAGGGCATTTGCAGAATAAATTATATACAAAGAGCAAATTACTAAGGATTTGCCAATGATAAGATTTATAACAAAATCATATCCTTTTAGTGAAAGTTATTATTTTGAATGACTTTTAATTCATATACTTTTTATTCTATAATCCATTATATCTCAAGAAACAAAAAAGCAACAGTTTGATTTTTCATTTGAAAATTCTTTCACATAATTCCAGTCACTATATATAATTTCAGTGTTCATTTCAAAAAAATAATTAAGAATTTTAAAAATTTATCTTTATAAGGTTTTGTAATTTCCTAAGTATAACTAATTTATACTTTTATAAAGACTAAAAACTAACAAACAAATCTTTTTTGACAATAAGAATTCATAAAAAAAACTTAGGCATAGTATAACATCAAATTAATAATTAAAAAAAAACTAAAGCATCAAAGAGTTAAAAAAAATAACAGAGCAGAGTTTAAAAATTCTAAAAAAAAGAAAAAAGAAAGCAATTTTGAATACTAGCTAACATTAAATCAGAAATAAATAAATTTTGAACTGAAATCAAAGAAATTAAGTTGCTTTCACTTAAGTCAATGAATAAAATTTATGGAAACATTCAACACTACTACTATAATAATTAAAAGTAAAATATCTAAATATATCATTAAGTAGTAAACATAATTTTCAAAAATAATTTCATTTTTCATTTTTACATAAAATAGTCATGGTAAAAGAGAAATGAAAAATATAACTACAAAAAGGTTTAAAATAATTATACAATTTAATAATGCTAATATGAATAAATTTAAAAGAACAAATTGAATTGTACCTTCAAACACCTTTTAACTTGAGCCATTTTAATATAATGTAACAAAAAAAATTGTAAAATAATTAAATACTTTTACCTGAAAATCATCTGGATGTTTTTTCCTCATCAATTCTGAAACATATCTGTACACAGTAGCACCACCATTACTGAACACATGAAAAAATATAGGATGTTTGTCAAATTTCATATCAAGTAATAAATTAATGACATTTCCAGCAAGATTGTGAATTTTCTTTTCATCAATACATCTCGGTGAAACAACATTCGGGGATGTTATATAACGAATAGTAGTACATCTGAAAAACAGGGGAAAAACAAAAATGATTTTTAAAAAGTGTGAAAAGAATTCCATATTTTTCAAATTCAACATTTATATGATTTATATAATGCATAGATACAATTAAACATCATCTATGTAATTATTGATTAGAAAAATAAGCTTTTTTTTTAATTGTTAAAAGGAAAGCGCAAAACATAAAAAGAAAAATAATGAAAATAAAAAAATTGAAATATTCATATTTCGCAGGATACATCTCGAAGTATTTAATAAACAATTTTAAACCCTGATCAGAAACATAGTATTGAATTTCTATCATAATTTAGTACACAGTTTCTCAAGCCATAAAGAAATGAAAAATTTTACTATTACCCTTTCTTTTGATAGATTTCACTATATTTTGCTAAATATCTATCAACACAACCGGCCCATCCAAACAAAATAATAACAGGTTCTTTACTAACTACAGGTTCAGCGATCACCGGAAAAGTAATGTAATATTCAAAATCGTCATCCATTTCGTTCAAAACAAAAACAACCTTATTTACGTAAATAAAACTCAAACTTCAAGAAACATCAATCATCGAGAATGAACCGGTTTCGAAATCAACAATTTACTTCCGCTTTTACTAGTTCATCTTTGATAACGATTACGATAACCGTTTAAAAATTATTTCGGTCTTGATAAAGGAATGAATATGTTTCGAATTTAGCATAACAGAATTGCCTTAAAAAAAAGAAAATTAAAATTAGATTGTTTTTTTTAGCATCAAGCATTATTTTTTAACATATTATATTTTCTCTCTCATGAAAATTCCACAAAATGAACGTTCATTGAAGTTACGACTAAGATGCATCTTTATTATCAATAAAATATTAATACAATATTTTTAAGTTATATTTAAAGTGATCTTTTACGATCTCTTATCATCTTTATCTTCCTCCCTTCTTTGCTGCCCCTATTAAATTTTTATTATATACCCTATATCCGAGTCCGAATATTCAGATTTGTTTAGTTTGTTAATCGGCATGCATTACATGACTGCCGGGAAACAAGATAGGGATGCGGCGTAGGTTTTCCTTAGCTTAGCTTGAAAGAAAGCTTACGGAGGGAGGAAGGTGTCTTGAAGAGAAAGCGGTGCTTTTTCTGACTAGTTGCCCCTGCCAGTAGTTTGTTAACAGGAATCTTGTCTTTTGTTTTTTTTAAGAAATTTAAAATGTTATTCTTGTTGGGAAAGTTTCCCTAACTTTGTTTTCATAGTTTTTCCTTTTCAGCTTTTGAGTTGTCTTCAAGGCAACTGTCTCTTTTTCTCTAGTGGTGCCAGGATTTTGGCACTGGATTTTTGGAAATTCTAGGTAGGATTTTTCTTTTGTTATTGTTTCGGTCACGATTTTTATTCTGGATGCATCTAATTAGTATCTTCGTCATTGAGGACGAAGAGGAAACCAGAAGATTTGGAGTCTGAGGGCAAAAACAAGGATAGAAAGGTAAATTATATATTATCAAACAAGTTCTCCATTTATAATAAAGCCAACATTGCAATTCAGAGGGGTTGCTCTAAAATAAAACCATGCATTGATAGTAACCATGGATAAAACCAACAACGATCAATGTCACGTTCGGTCCACTTACCCATAAAGATGACACCTTTTCAATAGGTAAATATAAAAAATTGATTCTAATTATTCCACATCTAAGGTCAGTATAGAAAATTTCTAATTTCGTGAACAGTATCCCAGAAGCAAGAATTCGAATATGGTGACCAAATACATCATTCGAGATGAATATACAGATTTCGGCCTAAGGGAAATAAGTGAAGAACTATCTACTCAGGACATAATCACTACAAAAATTGTTAGATTTAAGAAAAGGGGGACGTCAGACCCTATACCAATCGTGCTAATTGAAGAAATTGGGAAAAAATCGATCTCAAATAGAGATAGGTAGATTTGTCTTTAAAGTGACAGTTTGTAGAAAATCCCAAAGTTTGTTACAAATGCTTAAGATTTGGACATAGCCTCGGTGCCAGAACGAGAAAAGGGGCAACAATTGAGGTGGTTTTCATGCCGAAGAGTGCAAGTTAACCACCAAATTCTTTAGATGCGAAGAGGCTCACGATGCACTTAGTAAAGAGTGCAGTCATTTCAGACTAGAAAAAGGGATAATCAATCTGGTTAGAGATAGAGATATATCATTCGCAGAAGCAAGGAGAATTGCAAAATCAAGATCCTAAGGGGAAAAAGTAAAGGATGAATCGCAGGTTCAGAATATGGAAAATCATAAAAAGCTATCAGCAGATCTCTTCTCGGCGTTACAAAACTTAACAAAATTAATTACTGCTCATTTACTCCAAGGAAACGAAATCTTGAAACTCCAAGAGGTGAACAGACAGTGCATTGCTTGAATAGGGAAAACTCAGGGAAATTTTGACAAACAAGTTGAGGAGAATATCACTCTTCAAAAACAAATTGAGGTTCAAAGTGCAACCACTGACTCGCTACAAGCTGAAATTGCTCTTCTGGAATCCAATCTTGGATATAACCAAGTACTTAGTCCAGGTATTGTGCACAATCAACGGGCCCTTACTGAAATTAATCAAATCAGTGTTGAAGAGGATTTCTCACTTATCGGTTAATTGAAAAAAAAATTGTAAATTTACCTTCTTTTTTTTCTTTTTCTATTTTTTTTTTTCTTTCTATTCACTCTGCAGTTTTTTTAGTGGAATGTTAGGGGGATCAAAAATAAGATTCCTTGGCTGCAGGCTCGTCCTTTTTCGTCTGCCCAGTGTTTGATTTTGCAGGAAACTTGACTAAAGTCTTCTGATATTATTTGTCTTAAAAATAAAAAATAAAATTTCTTTCGAGCTGAAAGACAAAACTCTGTTAGAGGTGGACTGTTAACTGCTGTTGAATAGATTATTCCAGCTCAAGTGATCTCACTCACATTGCCTCCGTCAGAAGTGGAGATCCTTGCAGTAAAAATATGGATTGGTTCAAATTCAGAATTCCCTCTCACGATTATCAATCTATACTCGCCGGGAGGAAAGTTTGGAGGAGAAAAATGGGTGGAATCTTTGTACTCTCAAATTTCTTCCCCTTTCTTATAGTTGGGGGATTTTAACATACATCATCCAGCACTTGGAAGTGATCACTCAACTTCCAATGCAAACTTGGTCCTGGATTGGATTAGTACCAAACATATGTGCTTGCTAAATATGAAACATTATACCAGATACCAGGGAACTCAAACCCCTTATCTGTTAGATTTGTCCATCTGCTCCGCAGATATAGCAAATAAGATTAAAATAGAAATATTTCACGATACGTACGATTGGGACCACTGCCCCATTTTTCTCACCCTTGGCAATTTTGGTGCAAAGACTCTGTATACACGAAATTACATAAATTGGGGTCAATTCTCAAAGAAGGTAAATGATGCTTTTCAAAGTCTCTTTCCACGACGCTCTCACATAAATAATCCAGGAAAGTACAAACTCATCATCTTAATCGTTCTCTACATCAACTCACTTTTACTGTCCTTAGTGGGATGCAAAATGTAATTACCAGAAGGCAGTTAAAAGGAAATTATTAAGGAAGGCGAAATCTTACCCATCCATTTCAAACTAGTCTGCATATCAAGAAATGGCAGCTTTTCTCAGAAAGCACGTCAGGAGAAAAAAACGCAGTTTTTTGGAGAAAACCTGTCAGAATGTAGCTTCTTCCCACCAGGCATACCGCATCGTTAAAGCCTTACTTAATAAAGATGAACCACCTTGCATATCAAATCTAGTTCCCATTTCGGGTATTACTCTGACAGTGCCAATCGCTCAATTGAAGCTAGCTTAATCAAGAAATCCCCGAATGCTCGAATCCCTTTAGATTTTTCTACAGAGGAACCTGATAATTATGAAGAAAAGAATCTGAAAAACCTGTTTTCCTTTGGAGAATTTCAAAATGAATGGAAAAAGACAAAAAACAAATCCCCTGGCATAGACCAGATAAACAAGAAAATGTTGTCTTGTTTTTCTGATGTAAATAAATATAAAATTTTGGACTTTTCAATTATTTATAAACCAACAAGATTGTACCAGAAAGCTGGATAATTGCAAAAATAATTCCCATCTTAAAACAAAACAAAAAAAAATGCAACAGAGATCATATCTTATACACCCATTGCATTAACATCAGTTGTGGGTAAAAATTTTCGAAATAATTATCCTCGATAGACTTGATCGCTTTTATTTGGCAAAAAACTTTTTCTCTGTTTTTCGTGCTGGTTTTCTCTCGTATAAAGGCTGTGACAGCCTATCTACAGCCCTACTCAATAAAATGTTGACAGCCAGAGCCCAAATTGTTATTTTTTTTCGGAATCTAAATGTAAATCTTCTGCCAGGTGTAATTGTGACAATTCTTTTATTGTAAACTTAAAAATTGGGGAAACAATGAAACATTTTTGTGACTTATTTATCTATTATTTCATCACCACAAGATTAGTGACGATGGAAATGACTTGAGGGAATAGATTTGTTATAATCAACAAACAAATTAACCTGGTTAATCAACATAGTTAACTAATTACCACTGAGAAAATTTTTAAATATGGAAACTCAAATATTTTGTCAGTTTGATCCAGCAGGTCATTTTAAGCAAGTTTATGAAAATCCGTTCTGAAATCCGCAGTAATTTTTGAGATATACTCAATTTGTTTGCAGAAAATTCTGCACAAAACAAGCCAACTCGCTGGGGACTCTACAACAAGAAAATAATGTTTTGTTGATTAAAAAAAGAGGAGAAAAAAAACTTTTTTTTATTCCCTAAAATTCTGGAAGAATAATCAGTGTGATTTAAAATTATCCACAATATGAGTTTGCTTTTTCCATTTTTGTTTTACTTGAAGATTAAATTGTGAGAAAATTCCACTACCTTTCAAATACACTGATGGAAAAAAAATTCCAACACCAAGAAAAAGTTATTGTACAATAATGAAATTTTAGGAATACATTTGTCTAGGTAATATATTTAATTGATTAAAGTTTCAAGATCACAGGTAGAGCCATTGGCGAGAAGAGACATTTCAAATGTGAAATGTTGGTACATTAGTAACCGGTGTAACCACCAGAATTTTGAATGCAAGCATGCAAACGTGCATGCATTGTGTCGTACAGGTGTCGGATATCAGTTTGTGGGATGGAGTTCCATGCCTGTTGCTCTTGGGAGGTCAATGCAGGGACAGTTAATGCTAATTGTGGATGACGCTGGAGTTGTCGTCCAATGATGTCCCATACGTGCTCGATTGGAGAAATATCTGGTGATCTAGCAGGCCAAGGCAACATGTCGACACTCTGTAGAGCATGTTGGGTTACAACAGCGGTATGAGGGCGAGTGTTATCTTGTTGGAAAACACCCCCTTGAATGCTGACATGAATGGCAGCACAACAGGTTGTATCACTAGATTGATTTACAAATTTGCAGTCAGGGTCCGTGGGATAACCACGAGAGTTCTCTTGTTGTCATACGAAATTGCTCCCCAAACCATAACTCCAGGAATAGGCCCTGTGTGTCTAGGCCGCAGATTGGTCACTATCTGGCGTTTACCTGGCCTCCTTCTAACCAACAAACGGCTATCACTGAGACCAAGGCAGAACCGGCTTTCATCAGAAAACACAACAGATCTCCACTCCGTCCTCCAATGAGCTCCAGCTTGACACCACTCACGTCGCAAACGGCAGTGGTTTGGAGTCAGTGGAATGCACTGTACAGGGTGTCTGGCTCAGAGCTGACCTTGAAGTAACCGATTTGTAACAGTTCGTTGTGTCACTGTGGTGCCAACTGCAGCTCGAATTTCAGCAGCAGACGCAGTACGATTAGCCACAGCCATACGCCGAATACGACGGTCTTCCCTCTCAGTAGTACCACGTGGCCGCCCGGAACCTGGTCTCCTTGAGGCAGTACCTTCCCTTGACCACTTCCGTCAATACTCATGCACAGTGGATACATTCCTGCCAAGTCTTTCAGCAATCTCGCGGAAAGAAAACCCACCTTCTCGTAGCCCTACAACACGACCTCGTTCAAACTCAGTGAGCTGTTGATAATGGCTTCTTCGTCTTCTCAGAGGCATCCTTGACTAACGTTAACCCACTACGTCTAATCTCAACGGTAAATAACGATCACGGACCTTACAGCGCTTGTTCAAAGCAAACCTCATTTGCATGTTCATAGTGTTGCTGCTAGCGCCACACTTACGCGCGTAGCTCGAAATTTGAATCGACGTCATCTTTCAGATGTATAAACACGCCTACCAAATTTCGTTTATCTAGCACAGCTCCTTCCTAGTGTTGGGATTTTTTTTCCATCAGTGTATATTCATCATTCAGCTTCTTTAATTAATCTTACCATAAGGAATTAATAGCCATTTTAATTTTTATGATGAACAAAAAAAAACATTTTTGACCACCCTTTTTTTTTAAAAAAAAAGTTCAGCCAATTTTCTTTTTTAAAATATTTTTTATTAGTAATGTGCTAATAGCATGAAGTTATTTTAATGTTAATTTAAACCAATGAAATTACCGGTGTTTATTAATTGGGAGGAGTTATATTTTTGAATGGAATAATGGCGAATAGATATGTTAAGTTTCATCGGCTTATTGTATTATAATTAAAATATTTCACTTATGATTTTTACATAGAATTCCATAATATTTTAATATCTAAGTAAATGTTAAATATTTGAAGATTTTTCTAATAACACTATAATAGAATTTTAAGTTATTAAAAGATTATATTATAATGAAATCAATTAAATAAAATGGTGATAATAAATTTATTTTGTTACATAACTGAATGATTTCAATGCCTGTAATAAATCTTTTTTATTTGTCAGTATACCAGCTATTACAGAAATTATACGGGAGCTGTAGTCTTGAGTCAATGAGATAAAATTCCAAAGGTTTACTGGATTGATTTTTCCAAACTTAAAGAATATAGCTTAGCAGAATCATATTTCAGCAACATATGGGGAAGACTAAAGAGTTAAAAATCCTGAATTGACTGCAAATTCCTGATGATACTTTTCATCACTCGTCGTAACTATTGGGTTGTTCGGAAAGTCATTTCGTTTCTTTTTTTTTGTCAAAATGAAAAGAAATTTTCGTTTAATGAATAAATTATTTATTAAATTATAAAATTGCCATTCTGGTCTAATACCTTTTGCTATATTTTTGGTTGTAACATGATTACACGCTCATAAAAGTTTTGGTCTTTGCTGTAAAAAAAACTGATCGAGGTGGTTTTTGGCCTCCTCATTTGAAGGAAAAATTTTGCAAATCAGTTCTGGTACTGATGTACTGTTAACATATCTTCTCCACACATATTGGCTAATTTATTTCTGGCTTGAACAGCATTTTTATCTTTTATAGCAAAAAAGAAAAAAATGACGAAAATGCTGTTTATTGCTCTCCATATTTAAAAGGGCACCATCCAAAAACTACTGTGAAGAATCAGCTGCACTTTTTCACACTCAAGCCTTGTTATATCAGCTCTTAAAACATAAAATGATTTTGCGGTTTAAGTATGAAATTGGGTGCGAAAAATGCAATTAAATCCTTTGTCAGGAAAAAACGAAATTACTTTCCGAACAACCTAATATATTAACTATATTATAACTAAACTAATTATACTAACTATAACGTAACTATATTATACTATTTTTTTTTAAAAAAAACTTTCTTGTATGCATAAAATAGAAAAAGTGTAACAGCCGTCAAAAAAATTTGAACTCGAGATTTTGACGAATCTCCATCCACATGATGAATCCACATTGATAGAGTGAGAGAATTTTCTCCGAATTCAAAAAACGAATTTTTGGAAAATAACTACTACTCTATCTATAATAAAGATAATTCAAAAATGCTTTTGGTTGTACGGTTCTGAACGGTTGAAATTTTGTATTTATTTTTACACCAATTTTGCAGACTTTTATCAAAGTAAAGTAAAATCTATTCAGAGGAAGACAGACTGTACGACTTTTCGAATATAAATTAACTAAGTACTAACGTACTATACGAAACGAGTCAGATAAGATTTAGTACACATATTTAACATAGTACATAACATAGACACTTATCAAATTTTGTGCCAAAGCCAACAATGGGTTGACTATCTATTGGTCTGTAATTTCAGAAGCATGTAAAAGCGCTAATTGAAAAACGCTGACTTATATACAAAATTAGATATGGGATTTTGTAATTGCAAGTGCAATTTTGCATCAAATCTTTATTTAATCATTGTGAAAAGCGTGTAGGAAATACAAATTTGATATTCGGGTTCTATTAACCTCCAAATAACCCGCCAGAAATGGCAAGGTAAATTCAAGCAAAATTTAATATTTCTTAGCTATTGTATGCCAGCGCCATGCAAGTCGTTCTCTGCCCTGAAAAATTTATCAGAGAATATGCGAGAAAGCTTCAGGCAAAATACTCTTGCTGGTTTAACATAATGTATTTGAAAGCTGCGTATTAACTACGAATTGCGCAATGGGACTTGAAAAAGGCATTCATCATCACTCCCAGAAAAAATTAGTTATATAAACTGTTGCTGTAAGAATGATAGAGAGACAGATTTTTTTTTTCTTCTTTCTGTTACGCAACATCTGATGCACACAAGAGAACAAATACGAAAGAATCTAGCTTGGCAGATTATCATGCTTCAACTTTTCGAACATGGAATTTGACACAGTGTTTTTCCATAAACGCAGCTGCAAAGATAACTGT
>JAPMOQ010009782.1:0-26245 GCA_026543055.1 Argiope trifasciata
GAAATGTAGGCACATTAAAAACAACTTTTATTAAAAAATTAGAATTAAGAATGATTGGTCCTAAAATTGAATGCATTGCAAGAAAATTGCAGTTTTTGAAATTTGAATTTCGGTTAAACTTTATTTTAATGCATAGCAGTTTTTATAAATAATGCATAATTAAGGGAAAGTAGTTAGCAATTTTGCAATTAAAGTAATAATAATTACTATTAGAAATCAAAGGTTTTTAAAATAATAATTTCCTTGAATAAGTAAATAATTTTACTAATCAAACCTATATAATATTCTGAATGCAACATTCTAGTAAGAGAGCTTCAAAACAAAAGGAAAAAATTTGCATATAATATGTTTACAGTTTTTTAAGTGAGTGGAGTTGAAAGTAACAAATTGTTCTATGGGATCTCTTAGGTGAAAAAGTGCAAATATATTTTAATTAACCAATACAATTCTGTCATTGAAACAACTGCTAAAAATTTCTTCTGACTTCGAATTAGCCGATATACATTTGAGTAAATTACAGCTGTTGCTTTAAAATAATGTTAATAAGAAATTCAAGGGAATAGAGAAAAAACTTGTAAAACTGAACCAAGAACGTTAGTCGTCACCATTTCCTCTCTATAAACAAATAAATGCATCTCATATGTAAGTTCTGTAATAGGGTACGTATGAAGGGAAAAAATATCACGATTATCTTTCAATCCATAACGATTTTGAAAGCTTCTGCATAACATTACCATCTGAAAAATACCATTTCTTATTCTTTTCAAATCCCAAAGGCCTTTTGTGTTTGACTATTCACATAAAAACAAACAAGTGAAATACATAACCGATCTTAGGGTGACCCATTTCCACATTCAGAATTTCTTTTCCATGCATACATCACTTCAGGATCGGAATCCTACAAAGATAGCATATTTGAATATGAAAGCGATTGAGCTGATGAAATACCGAGGATCATGTCTGTGATGTGTTTCGAGATTCAGAACTTTACAGAAAAGTCACCGTTGCGTTGAAAACGAAACCGGACGGCGAGTTTCATGTCTAATATATAACAATCAAAAGGATTTTTAGTCACGTTATCGCAAAACTTACCTCTTCTTAAACCTTTTATTCTTTAAAATTATTAAAATGACTGGGGCATATAATTTTCCATTCTTTCTTTTTCTTATTTTTTCCATCTACTTTAAAATAGGATTTGAGAAAATTTAAAGGAAATTTTAATAATATAAAAGGAAGCATTCCAAACTGGATAAAATTATTTTGTAATATTTATATAATACAAAAAAATAGAATTTAGTTATAATTACAAGCGACGAATATAGTCTTAAAAACAAATAAAAGCAGTTTTTCACATCACGACTATTATTTAAAATTATATATACATGGTAACTTACTTTTGTTGGTTGTAAATATTAATAAATATTGCAAGAAAAGTATTCATAAACTTTGAAATTAAATTATGTTTTCAAAAATGAAACGCTTTGATTTTGTGTTAATCAAAGAATAAAATATTAAATTTAATTAAAAGTTTAAAAATTTAAAACTTAAATGATAATTTTAATAAATACCATGAAATCATTTAAAATATAATATTATGAAATTTTACAGTACTTGAGTTACTGCAGCGGGAATTTAAGAATCGTACAGCTTCTGCTGAAAGTATTCCGTGTTAATCAGCATAAATTTCTAAGTTCAGTTTTAGAAAAATAGAGGGAATATTTTTATTTTTGATATGAAATACCACAATAAAATTAACTCCTTTTAAAAAATTGAATGAGTAAATAGAAATGTTCAATTCCTTAGACATACAAAGCAATTTCTTTAAATTTATTACTTGTATCTAGATCTCAGTATAATTTTTAATATAATCACTTTGATTTTTAAAATAAAATTAGTGTTTATTTTACTACCGGCATGACCATTCTACATTAGAATTTTCAAAAGTCGCTTGTTTTTACAATTTTAGCAATCACTTATACACCAATGAAATATAATAGGAATCAAAACCGTAAAATAAACAAAATTTTAACTATTAAAATTACACATTTTTTTAAAACAAAATTTTTGTAACAAAATTTAATTTGGATTGCAAATTTAGAGTTGATATGAATGATTACATTCAATCTCATGATTATTTTCCTGTCTTTTAATTTTTTTCATGCTACGCTGACTAATTATTACATAAGTTAACATCTATAGTCCAAGCATTTTATTTTATAAAGTGGACTTTTAGAATTTATATGTTGCTTATCAAATTAATGAAAATGAGTAACGATGATGCTTGTATTGAGTAATGCTTGTATTTATTTTATTTCTAGCTCTTAAATATACCACACTCTCTGTGCCTGCTGCTGGTTTTGGTAGCATTGGTCAATGCTTCCGTTACATGGAGACGCGTAACAAAACCAGCACGCTCGAGCACCCAAGATCTGACGACGGCAAATGCACCATCGACGACAAAATCTACTATTACCTGGAGAAGATCCACGAAATCTCGGAGATCAACCACCAGAAGAGAAGAGCCGCCACACTTGAACGAGGAAGATGAAATCGATACTGCAGACTCAAGAGAACAAGCTTCGCTTTTCGAAGAAGGTAAATTAAATATGATCTTGATCTTGAAACGATTGTTTATGAACTAGATTAGAACAAACAGTAATAAACAGAATTCTACTTTATTTTTTCTCGGAATATCTGAATTTTATCTTTTGAGTCCAACTTTCGTCGTGCGCCTTTCGAAGGCCTTTTGTTGAATATGGATCGCTTTGTAATTAGCTATGAAATTTTTAATAAATGGGTAGCCCAACAAGCAGTAAGATATTATAATATCTAGCTCAATATTATATTATATATAAAAGACTGCGATTTATGATATTACGAATACATCATGATACCATTCTATATGGCACATTATTTTTCTGCAATTGGAGTAATTAATGGTAAAATACATGGTGTTTTTCTTTTGTGTAACAGCTTTGAAGGCAACATTTCATTTTTTTATGGAAAAGAAACTTACGTTTTCTTTTTTATTTCAATTATAAAATTCTTCTCAGTTTTTGCCCTTTTCTTTTAAGTCTTATTACTTTGTTCGTTGTTATCATATTTACACCTAAAGATATATCCAGGATCAAAATCACTAATTTATTTAATAAAAAAGAGAATATTTAAAAAATATAATCATATAAATCTCCTACGGATTTTGGTTTGCAATATCTCAAAATTTAAAATGAATTTAATATGTTTTCGTGTTGGTTAGGCATTTCTTCTATTTCAGATTCAGATCAAGAATCGCCTGTCAAACCACTTGTACCTGGTTCGAGACCTGGATTCTGGTTGGACTCTTCTAGAAGAAAGAAACCTTCTACTCTTTTAAGACCAGGTGTCCGAAGAAATTCCCTTTTCCCAACAAAACCATCTCGTAGAACAACGGTTAGTACAAGTACTGAAAAAGTGACACCAGTTCCAATCGTGTCCTTTCCCTCAAAAACTTCAGTTACCACTGCTCAGCCAGCTTCATCATCAAGCAAATTAAAGTTGTATGGAAGAACTCAATCAACAAAATCTCCCATTGCATTCAGAAGACGAATAAGGACAACCAAGTCTCCAAGGACTTCTTCTATCTCTCCTTCTCCTATTTCTGTTGCTGAAGAATCTGACGTAACTGAAGAATTGTCTCAAGAATCTGAAGAGAATAAGATAAAAAATAACGAACGAGAATTTGAAGACGAATTTAAATCCACTTCTGAAAATGCAGACGAGACATCGACTGAAAAAGTACAAAATAAACCTACTAAAAGTATTAAAACACCTTCTTTAGGAATTAGACGAAGACCAACGAACGGAACACGCCTTTCCTGGAGAAAGGGAGGATTACGTATTACTCCAAGAACGACATCGGCGCCTAGATCAACAAGTTCAAGCACTACCTCAAGCCCAGATGTTGCATCTACAAAACCTTATGGCAGATATCGCAGACCTTCTGCTTTTCCCAAAATAAGGTCAAGGGTAAGAGCAAATAGAACATCTTCACCAAAAATATGGACAAGGGAAGAACAAAGTTTCACTTCATCAAATGCCCCAACTACTCTTAAAAGCCACGATAAAAAACGCCTTGAAAAGATTAGAAATTACTCGAGAAATAGGAACAGTCACAAATTCAACCGTATAAAAGTCAGACCAGTTCCCGAAGAATCAGAAGAACAAAGCGACGATTTTACTACAACTCAATCTTCAACAGAATCCGGAGTTACTCTTGCTCCCACAACCGTAGTTCATGAAGTAAGTACAAGTCGAACAACAGTAGAACCTTATTACTTAACAAGGGATTATGGTCAGCTCGTTACTGCTATTGCTGATGAACATTGGACAAAAGGATTTTCTTCAACCCTAACCACAAATTCCTTAAAATCCTCTACTGAGTCATTTTCAAAAGCAACGGTACCTGAATCAACTTCTACCGAAGTTTCTACACAAGCACCTTTCCCAACAATTCTGGAAGAACTCTACACAAATGGAACAACAGAAAATTCTGAAGAAAATTTCATATATACAGAAGAACCTCAATATTCCGTATCGAACCAGAGTGAATTATCTCAGTATGTTGTATCAAATCAGAATGAAGAACTACAATATGATGTACAGAATGTGAATGAAGGTCCCCAGAATACTCAATCAAATCAGTACGAAGAACAGCAATATGATGTTTCGACTCAGAGTGAAGAGTCCCAGAATTTTGTCACAGGTGATGAAAATGAAGTAATTCCCTATACTGAGCTAAACAGGACAACAAATGAAGATGATTCAGAAAACATTGTGGAAGAAGCATTTGTCAGCGTTACATCAAAACCTCTGGAGATTGGAGGAAATCTTAAAAATCAAGGTAAAAGCAAATGTATTTTATTTTTCTTCCCTTAATTTAAAATAATTATATATTTTATCATTTGTACAATGGATAAAATTTTAGAAATTATTTTTTTGTATTGTTTAACGATGCATAAAAGAAGCAAACAGTAAACATAAATACAATCAAAGATATATTTTTGATTATTTCAGACTTTTAAAACGGAATATTCTTGAATTAAGTTTACATAAATTTTGAAATGTTAGTAAATTTTTATTCATATTTCTATATTCTCCTGGTTTTATGCTATTTAGAAAGAAAGATAATATACACTACACTTGAATGAATAATATATAAATTTGAATGGTTTATGAATTTATAATAACATTGTATATCTATAAATTTTATATATTAGAAATTTATAAATCAAAATGTGATCGATTTTATTGATAATGCTTTTGCTTACAATTTAATCCCAACGAAGAGCGTAAATTAGTACATTTATTTGGTTGAGACCAAAAATAAAAAAACATTTATAAACTCTACACTTTTCAGTAATTCAAAATATAATTTTAAATTGAAAATATGCTAATATGCTTGAGGGTTTAAATGATTAACTGATGGTTACAGATTTTTAAATTCTGGAACTTTATTCACTTTTAATATAAATATTTGATATATTATTTATCCACCTGTTCAAATATAAATATACTTATTAGATAAAATTCTAATATTTTCATTTATTTCGATTTTATTTTATGCGAAATTATCAATTATTAAGCTGATAATCTTCAATAGATTCTATCAGAATCAAAAATATCAATAAATTTCTCAAAAAAATTTTTAACGTAAACTTAAATAAACTATAAAAAAAGTCAGAACATTATTAATTCTTGTTCTTCAACAACGAATAACGATAAGAAATAATTTATTTCCTAAGTAATTTTATTAATGTTGAATATCTATTCTAGAAACAGTAACAGCTCCATCGCTTGAGATCTATCAAAGTACAACATCCAGGCCTTCTATTACCTTCCCAACAATTTCTCACACTATCAACCCTGGAACTAACTCTTACGTCGTCTGGAGTTTGGGTCAGGGTGGAAGCTCTTGGTCATACGAGAAGCAAGGGGAGCAAGTTAAATGGTCTGCCCAAAACAGTGCAGCTGTAGGAGACAGATGGTCGGTTCAGGCAGAGGAGGAAAAAATCAAAATTGATCACACGCCATGGAAGCCTACAAGAAATACGTCCAAATTCCTCAGTGAACGGATAACCTCAAAGAAGAATGACAGCAAGGTAATCTCATTTTCCATTATTATTCCGTTCATGGATTTTTTTAAAGTTATTTAAAAAAATTATTAGTATCAAACATATTCACATATCACATATTTTAATGTAATAAACATTTTAATTATAGTTTACTTTACACATTTTACATGTAATTTTTTTAGTATTGCACATTTAAAGACTAATTCAGAGTTTATGTCACTAAATCAATCCAATGAAACAGTTGGTTCTTAAAAATAAAGCAGATTTTGTATTGATGTCTCTACACCTATCTTATATTTTCTCGAACTTATATTTTCTACTAGTAACTCATCGTTTTTTCCTAGTTCACTTTTATGCTTATTTTTCTGCCCAAATCTTATATGGTATACCAGAAATAGTGTATATATTAAATATTTATAATGCAACGAAACTCATTTATGAGCAGAAAAAGTTTTTTGGGCTTTATTTGTTTAAATTATTGACATATTTACTAGTAATTTCAAAAAATTTTCTGTTAAACGAAGAATATATAAGATTTAGTTGTTATTTCAAAAATAAATATTATTGCTTTATAAAATATAGACTATACGTTAAAATAACGATATTAATTTTATAAATAAAACAATTTTTCAAAAATAGGAGAACTTTTTAAAATTTATTCAATTATTTTTAAAGACAGAAAGAAAAAGTATAAATATTTTTCAGTTGTTTAAAATATATCTGATATATCTTTGTGCAACAAGTATCGTATACTTTCTGAATATAAGGAAAACGGAGATAGATAGCATTCAATAATGTATTTTCTCAATATTCCATGAAACTTACAAAATCAAATGCTTGAATAATACTTGTTTTTTTTTATTCTTTTTACTTTAGATGCCTTACGCTGATAAAGTGAATAAAGAAAAACCTGAAGATCCAGTCACATATATTCCAAGTGCTCCTTATCTGAAACAAATTCCTCTGAAAATTCAGACAACACCCGAAACATACAATTTCTCACCTCTAAGCGACAACGAATTTTCACATATCTCCTCAGATTTGACAAATTTTACTTCATCCTTCTATCAAAATACAGGAATTAATTTCTTGCCTTCTACAGAAGACGTGGGCGAGAATCTTGGAGCATCTGCACTTAATGGCTCATCCGTCTTTTATTCCAATGAAGGAATACCTTACACGCAATCAAATGGAAAAGAAACCTTTGCTAATCCGAATAAGTTTAACGTTCCTTATATAGCTGAGATCAGAGAAACGTTCAATGATGTGCCAAATTTTGAAACAATTCAGTTTACTAATAGTTCTAATTCTCAAGTACAGCTTACAGAAACTTCAGACATTTCAGAAGATTCGGTACCTTCTACACCCTATAAACTGCCTGAGATTAATTATGGGTTAGGATTCGAATACAATTTACCCCAAACAACCTACTCACCCCACCAGTTGGGTCATGTTCCATCTTATAGTATAGGATCATCGGGAAATACAAATGATGGTCATCTGGAAACTGTCTCACCAAGTTTCTATGGCAGTAGTAGCTTCTCAGGATTACCACCAGAACTAGCTAAAGCTGTTGTCGATGCCAAACGATGGACTGTGGTGGGCAATGGAGGACCTGAAGGTTGGTCACTACTGGGAGAAGATGGAATATTGGAATGGAAAATAAATAACATCGATGGCAAGTGGACGGTAACAAGTGCTGACGAACTAGTCAAGATGCCTCTTCAGATACCTTCCTCTTCAGAAGCTAATGAAGATTCTGAACAAGACAAAACAAAAAGTCAGACTAAAGAGGTATTTATTTTTACTAATTCTGTAATCTAAAAATTTTTTTAACCTAACATAGCCCAAAATAAAAAGAGAAGTTATCGAAAATTAACTGAAATATTTTTATAAAATTTTATTGAATTGCAGAGGTTAGTTTGAAAGATTTGATTCTTTTCAAAGGAAGTGCTTAAAGTTCTAACATTTGCAATAATTCTTGAATAAGTTTAGATGTCTTTTGAAAACGTATAAATATTTTTTAAAAAATTAAATGATAATAATTGGGAAATAACTGATGTAATTTTAAATTTCTAGAAATTAAATTTCAAGTGTCTTAAATAGAAAAGGATAATATTAATTACTCGAATAACTCATTTAAAATGTTCAATCAATTTTTGAAAAAATTTCAGAAGTGAAAAATGATACTTAAATAAATGTAGGGATTTTTAATGCAGAAAAACAAGCTGAGCATTGCATCAATGTAAATGACAACTTTCGAGAGTGATCTGTATTTATTGAATCAATAAATATATCATGTAAACCACTAGCTGAATATTATAAATTTTCTTAGCAAAATATTTTTAAATTTTGATTAAAATACTTAAAAGTAATTGACATTTTTTCTATGTATCTGTAAAAATAGCAGATTTTTTAATACAATATAGGGTCATTAATTATGCTTCTAATTTCAAATAATTTCTCTACATTCAATTAAATGTTGACATTTGAGAGCACTGAAAGGATTTTGGTTAAAATGCAAAAGGATGATTATTAATCTTTAAATATAGCATTCATTTTAATATTACTGAAAAATATAATTTGATTGTGGCATAAATTTTTACTGTTCTTTCAATTATTTAATTTCTACCGAATGCTTTTTGCACTATAGTTCTATTCGACTGGTTATTGCACCAATAAACTATTCCATATACTTATCTGTCTTCAGTTATTTAATATAAAGTATTTTGATATTCTCTTTCTTAGCAGGAACTGAAAAAGACTCGTCCAAAAGTATGGACATTCGAAGATGATTACGAAAAATGGAGAGTATTGTCTGCAGAAGCAGGAGTTCAAGTAGGATCACCAGGTAACAAAGCAAATACAGAATATGATTATGAGAGAACTCAAGAAAATCAGGAAGATGACTATTATGATGAAGATGAAGAAGATGACGACTATGATGAAACAACGGACACATACAGTCCTTATCACTTTAATGAAAACTTTGAGGATCGGCCTCTATGGGGAACAAATCAGATGATTCCTAATCACCTTGATAAAAGACCAAATCCTTATTCACCTTATGGAAGAGAAATAGAAGCAGCCAATACTAAAGATGACGCAATAGCAGCATGGAAATCATTGCTCGTTGACCAAGGAACGTGGAAGCTTTCTGCAGAGGAAAAAAAGCTGGATAAGGGATCCAAATCCTCCGTATCACACCAATATCACTATTCAAATCCATCATTTCTAGAATCAGATTGGAAAGTTTCCTCTCCACCTTCTGCTAAGATTGACAGAAGTGATGAAAATGCCCCTACTCCTCAAATAACAGTACCAGGTAATTATGTAAAAACTCAAAGGAAAAAAACAACTGAGCAGAATCAAAAAGCGAATACGCCAAATAATCAAAATCCATCGGATAAGAAAAGTGACAAAGAAAATAATAGTAATCCAAAACCATTGCAAGAGAAGGACCGCGCCAAAATTGAAGCTTTAATTAAGAAATTGGAAAATATCCAAAAAGAAGCGAAAGGAAGGGCAGTAATAGATTTATCCCAATTACTGAAGCTTGTTAAAGCAAATAAAAACTCAACATCGACCATATCAAAAATTAAAACCCATCCAGATGTTCGAACCAAAACTCCAAATTCAGAAGCACCTAAGATAGAAATTAAAAATCTACACTTTAAACAGGAGAAACATTCCACACAAGAACCGAAAGATTTGGATAACGACAAATTACATTCTCTGGTTCAGAATTTGCAACAACAAACCAGTATTTCACAAAGCTCTCTTGATGAACTACAGAGGTACATAGAAACTTTGAAAGAAACACATCTTATTAACAGTGGTAAAAATAATAACAGAAATAAGAACAGGTTCATCTCTGGTTTAAAAGAAGGGCAAATTCAAACAGAATTAGCAGATAAAGTCTATGATAGAACACCTGATCATAAATTTCTAAGCAGCCTTCCACCATATTCTCATAAAATTCTAAATCAAGTAAAACCAGAAAGTGAAAATAACCAAAGACGATCAGATGCAGAAACCGGGTACAAATTATATCCTACTGAAAATAATAAATATTCTTATAACAACAACAGAAGAGCTGATGAAAATCCTAATGAGAACCTACCATACAATAAAAAATATGAAATATCTGAAGGATTATCTGCTAATTCACGCTATAAACTGTCACATCAAAATATCGAATATATTAAAGGTCAAAGAATTTCTGATTTAAAGCAAGAAGAAAAAATCATTTATTCGGACAAAAGGGAATATGATGAAAATTTTAGAAGCACAAGCAAGAATTCTCCTGCTGTTTACAGCTCGAAGAAACATTTCAGTGATTTGGTAGCTGCTGGAGATCGATCACAACCAGAAGAAAGATACAGATCCAAAGTACCATCCTACATACGTGATCAATCAGACTATCCTTTTTCGGATAAATTTACAACTTCACAAAAGAAATCAGATATAAAACTAGAAGATAAAGGGCCTAACGGTGAAATAACATTCGAAGATGACTATAGAGTGCCTTATGGTCCTAACCAACGATATTCAAAATCCAAACTTAGAAGAAGGCAAAACAGGCCTCGAACATCACCAAGAGGGCAAACATTGAGACCAGAAGAAGCATTCTCACATCATGATAATAGGCAACATCTAGCTCTTACCCATACTAACGCTGAAAATAGTAAAGAAATAGGATATCCCAGACCTAAATATTCATCTGCAGAACTGGAAAGAAAGCGCCAAGCCCCAAAACGTAAATCTCGACCTGGAAGAAAATCACAACAGAAGCTTAGAACTACTCAGCGTCCTCATTCAAAGTTGGATTCTTCTGAAGAACTCATTGTTAATGTTAGGGATCACCCACAAGTGTACGACAGTTACGAAGATAAACAACATTTGGAAGAACATTTCTACGAACCATCTCCTGATTCCCAACTCAGAAGGCAAAAGAGACCGAGTAAGCGAAGGCCTCACAAACACAGCCGGAGTCCACCTGTTGTTTTGAGTAGCGAAACCGAAATAGAAGATGAAGAGGATGGGTCTAAAAAGAGCAGGAAGATTATAGTTATAGATTATGCTGGAAGACATAAGAAAAAGAGTCCAATCGATAGGAAAGATCTTGAACTCATCATCAGAAATGTCAAGAATAGAAGGTCTGAATTGATGGAAGAATCATCGAGTGAAAGAAGGCATAAAGAACTCGTTCAAGATCCATGAAATATTCTGGTAAATTAAGAACTTATCATTAATTCAAATCACAACATCCTGATGTGGTGAATGAGAGTTCCTGTATCTACTTAAATGAAAATACAAAACTCTGCATGCATATAAGTCCACGAAAATCAATTTAACTTAGCTTTTTGCTTGAAAGTTAGTTAAATTGAATTAAAATAAAATTCTGTATTTGTGAAGCAACGCAATTATTACAATGTATATTTCTTATCTAAAATAAACGCCTTAAAATTCTATGAAATTCTTAACTCCATCATAAATTGCATTCATCGTAACAAATCCACACTAAATTTAATTTATTTGATTTTAAATGACTTCAAATCATTTTATTTTGAAGTATTTTAACGTTTTTATCCACAATAGTTTTTTTCGCCAAATCATAAAAATTTTGATTAAATTAAAATCAATCAAAATATTTTCCATCAAATCTATTTCAGCAATAATTTCTCTTTTGTGTAATGTAGTTTGAAAAAGTGCATTCTATTGTGGTAAACAATGACAATGAAACATAAAATGAGTGATAATTGCTGGATATATATGTATATCTATGTGCGTGTCTATATGTATTTTTGTATGCCATTGTATTATATTTTTCAAATAAAAAAGCAAATGTTTCTTTACTTGTCATCAATTACTCAAACATTATATTTATATTGATTTTTAAGGCACAGAGAACATCCGTAAATGATTGTTCAAAATTAAATATTTCAATTTTGACTTGAGAAATCGGTAAAATTATGCTTTAATAAATTAATATTATTCACAATTTTGTTTTACCCGTATATCTATTACTAATCAGATAATTATAGAAATGATTTGTGTGGAAGTATAGTTATAATTAATTAAACTGTTATAAATAAGCTACAATTTTCATATTAAAATATGCTTACATCCTCTTTAATTGTGTCGAATAATTTGCTACACCCAATACAATTTCTAATTTACATTTTTTTTAATTTGCATGATTATCATAAACTTTGATAAAACTCTACTAACACCAACTAAACTTGTTGTTTATACAAAGTAAAGCTGATTTACTGTATGTTAAGATCAAAATATTCTGCAAAAAACAGCGAAGACAATTTTGCTTTGCTATAGTCTAGCCACTTACTGATAAAAAAATATTTTAATCCATCTTAAAATGTGCCTCGAATAGGATGCAGTACTGTGAAAAATAGGCAATTGTAAATATTTTCTGATGTTTGTCAGCATTTTCACTGCCGCTTGGTATGTGTATGTTCGATAGATGTGATAAATATCATTATTTCACCCTCATACCAGCCATCTTTAAAAATACTTTAAATTAATGTTAAATTAAAAAATACTTGTACTATATTAAAACAAAACAATTTTTTTAAAACATGTTTTATTATCACTATGTTTGGGATGATTTTTCAAAACTAGTTATATTTTTGAATATTTGCATATAAGTGATTGGATAAACATCTATGAAACTAAAATATATTAGTAAAGTGACAAATGGTTTTTTTTTCAAAAATTGGAAAAAATGCCTATTTTTTTGGTCAAAAGTGGTATAAAAGTAAAATCTTCTAGTTTAGAGATTTATCAAATGATTTGTTTTCAAATCTTACAGATTGCTTGAAAAAAAATATTGTTCCTAAGTTGAAAAATATATTATTAAATAAAATATAGGTGTATTTCTATCCATTCTTTAAATATTGGAATTCAACAGATGAATAACATAAAGTTTTCAATTTTTTTCACATTGCGAAGCATTAAACAGAAATAAAATATTTATACATAAATATATTACTTATTATCTATTTCAAGAATTACAGATCATATCAAGAGATTATTACTCTAAATTTGAAAAAAGAAATCGTAAGTATGCACTGAGGTCTTCCCTCAGAAAATTCGATCAGTTATTGAAATTTGTGAAAATGGTATCTAAAGATACAAAATAGCAGATATAAATGCAAATATGGAAGTCAGAGTAATTTCCCAAAAAATAGATTTAGAAACCAAATTCTAACATTTTTTATAAAGATACCTGTTCAAATATTAATAATATTAAATACAAATTTCATGATTTTGAAGAAACTTGACATTTTAACAAATTTTAAATCTACAAAATGTTTATGATAATATAAAAATGGGGGAAAACTTCATCTAAATAAAGTCACGAACCTAAAAGAGTAGTATATTTTAAATGAGAAAAAAATAATATTGAAATTAAATTAATACAAAAATTATGCGATTAACGTTGTATAATTTAATTTAATGCAACAAAACCTATTATGTTCTCTTCTCGGTTTCTAGTTTCAACTCTCACTAGACCTAATCTGTGTATTTCGACGTACACAAAAAAGAGTTCAAAGGCATAAAAATATAATTAATATTTGGTTTTTCAGCTAACTATTTGGTATGTGATGATATTCATCGCAAGGTATTGGTTACCTATCCCTAATTATCTCTAACTTCGACTCATCATGATAAAAAAAAATTATGAATTCCTTTATAAAATTTTCAACTCATTATCGAAAACTAGTACTTGAAAAACTCTTGAGTAAGGCCAATTTATTACTCAAAATGGACTCCATTTTATTACAAATGCTATTTATAAAGTAATTATTTTGTTGTTAGTATTAAAATTAGAATTAGCATAAACATTTTCTTTTCTATACTGCATTGAAAAACAACTATATTTCAAAATGCAATTTTGAAATTGATTCCTTGTTATAAGACTAAAAACAATTACGATTTCAGCTTAATAATATATTTATAATCTTTTATTAAAAGGTGATAATGTATATTTTTCAGTGGAATAAAATGTACATGCTCTGAATGGTGCAGAAATTTATTTTATAGCATCGAAAAAAATACCACCGACTTATTTATAGTTTCCATTCAAAACTTTCTTTACATAAATAATGACTTCCGAAATATATATTTTTCTTAAAAATAATTCTGGTTATTAGTTATTGGCATACATTTTATGTAATTTGGATAACTTATCCAATTAAATATTATATCTGAATCATGCCTTTTTATCAACAGGATTTATATAAATTAATCAAACTAATTACAATATAATTCATGACGTCTTTTTAACCCTATTATATATTTTCAAAAGATACAAATAATATGAATACAGTTCCCCTTTATAACTGTCAAGGTATTTATTTTTCTGTTTAAAAATATTTTAATAAATATATGGACATATTTTATTTAAATAAAAGAAGATAATTAAACTGCTTTCAAATAAAAAAAATTATGGAATTAAATTTATGTTCACATAATACGTCAAATGCAATATTTAATATAATTTCGGTGTCCATTATACATCTGTAGGAGAAAAAATTTATATTACACACAGCTTAAAGGAATGCACTTAAGACTTTCATGTGACTAAAAAGACAAAAATTAATTTCATTACATAAAATACTTCATGTTGTCAACAATATTCAATAATTTCCCAGGAAATGTCTTATATTTCAACATTGGGGAGTTTTTGGTATATACACTAGAGATCTATTTAAATCCGCAGGTTAAGATAGGATGAGGATAGATTAACTGA
The DNA here is from genome assembly GCA_026543055.1 of Argiope trifasciata. Taxonomy (NCBI): domain Eukaryota; kingdom Metazoa; phylum Arthropoda; class Arachnida; order Araneae; family Araneidae; genus Argiope; species Argiope trifasciata. Next base: position 14,887 of record JAPMOQ010009782.1, read on the forward strand.
AAATCCTAACAGGCTACTAGCCTGATTCCCATATAAATTTAAATTCTATGAACTATAAAATAATAGGATAATATGAAAATTTCTGCACGTATAATTGCTCCAGTTACTATCTTTTTCACTATGTTCACATAGATATTAGTATATTTATGAACACCAAAAGTCTGATGTAGAAATTATTGATGCCGCACAGATATTATAGCTTATTACGCGCACAATAAACAAACTTTTACAGATTGCAAAAATAAAAATAATTAACTTAAAACATTAACATGCGATCGAATTAATTTAACTATTAGAATTTATTTTAGAAGGATTTTTATATTTTTACATCTCATTATGCATTTTCCAGAATTGTAAAATGCCTAATTCAGCCACTTATTTCAAGTGTCCCATTAAAATTTTCAAAAATATTTCAAAATAGTTATGTAAAATAGAATGTAGATAAAATTTAGTTACATTTTGCTGTATAGGTACTTTACAATCAATCTCCAAACCCCATTTCATTTTATAGTCACTGTAGTACACTCGTTCAACAGATTTCCATAGGGGGAGGGGGGTATTATATTAACTTTTGCAGATCTTTTACAGGTAAAATCCAGGAATAATCAATTAGACATTGCTGATTAATGTGATTAGAAGTGATTGTTGACGTTATCTCAATGTACATGAAATTCCTAAATCATTGAAGACTTTGCCAAACTATCATTGGATATTTAAACTTATAAGCTGATTCTGGCTGGCACAATTAGCACTCAGCAGTGAAAACTTCAAAGCTATAAAATTCCTGAAATCCATCATCCGATGACTTATATCCTTGTATTATATGCAAATAAATATTTAGTCTAGATTTAATAGTGTGTTCAATGATTTTCACGTTATTTGAATACACTACAGTAAAATAAAATAAAAATAGATCGTGTATTTAGGAAGATGAGTGTATGCTGCTTGTTGATGAGACATAGATTTCCAAAATCAAATATATCTAGAGTTATTTTTCTGAATGACCCTTACATGAAATTTCCTTCATCTAACAAGCCCGTGTTGAAATGATCATGTTCACACATAAGTATAGTTTCAAATAAGTGGCGATGGTCTCCCCGAAATTTTCTGGCAAATGTATTTATGTATTATTAACTATATGACATTGCTGAGCAGTAATTAACAAAAGATGCTTTAACATGCGTTCTTTGGCAATCGATTGCTGGAATGTGGCTAATATATAAATACTAGAAAAATTGAATGCTTATTTTGGACGCTTTTTTTCCGACCTATGGAAACCAAAATTCAACACAAAACTAAAATTGCAGTCTCAGAAACACATACCTAATTTTATTTATTTAAATCATCGCGTTTACATTTTTGTAAAACTAACAACCGACTGACGACAGTCAACTCTTTCCCGGATTTGATTTCAAACTTAACATATATTTTTACTTTAAAAATTAAAATTTTCTACATTTAGCTCACTTTGTTTTGTAGTGCGTAAACTTATACTCCGGCTATTGGACACACAATCTTCCACTGATATGGATTTCATTCAAAATTTGAAAGAAATTACAAATTTGAAGTAGAGACCATACATACTTCTTTTATCCGAAAACGTTTCTCAGTTATCATAATTGCAGTCAAATGGACAAACATAGCGTCCATAAATGTACCTGTAGGTTTCAAAGAGATCTGAAACGTGGTCATTCGATAAAATCTTGGGTTTATTTATTAATTATTTTTTATGATTGCAATGCTTTCTCTTTATATATCTCATACATGACATAGAAGAATGCGAATTTTAAGACTCAGAAATATTCGAAATTCGAATATTCTTTAGAAAAATATAGTCTCCCTTTTATTATAATGTTTTCTTTTTAAGCAGTGCCACAAAAGAAATTGGATCTTTATGCAGGTTAAGAAGGGTTAGAAATTGCTTAAAAGCAGTCAAGGCCTTCATTGTGTAATGAAGAAAAGTTTTAGCAGTAAAGCACACTGAGGAAAGTTGGGCCCATTTTAAGTCCATGTCAACAATCAATCACGAACAACAATCAAGAACAAACTACTAACAGGTCGTTAGCTTTTCCCTTTTTATAACGAATGCATGGCGCTGCTGTCATAAATGAAATGGGAATTTTACATAATTCATGTTAATATGTAAGTACTCTCGTTCGTATTTGATAGCAGTGCCAATATTTCTTCTATAGGCAACTTTGGGTACTATTGCTTCTGTGTAATTTATTTTTCTGTGACTTTCACAGTCTTTATTCTGAAAGAAACAAATGTGGTTTTATTTCGTTCATTTGTTTTAGCTGAATATGCCATCAAACAAGGAAAGTCATTTTATGACCAGTATTAAAACAATTCAAGATACTTCAATGCATTATTAATTATCTGTTAGTTATTCTCATCAGAACAGAAAATAAGAAAAAGTTTTTGTAAAATGTAGTTGTAAATTACTTTAAAAAACTATATAAAAGAGGATAATAAAAGAGTAGAAATGAAGTAAGAAGCGAAGACTGCAGTGATGAGATTGGAAAGAAATAAATTTGTTATAGATTACGTTGTTTACATACAAAAATTAAGCTTAATTTATTTTATTTATCTTATATTACCAGACAAAAATTTTACCTAATTAAATTGGGGATGTCATTACAAGATGGACAAAACTAATTTAAAAAATTCTTCTGAATAATTATGAAGTAACAATAATCAATAATGCCAGTTATAAATTTCTTATGTTGGCCCCCAATTTGAAGCCAGTCTAACTTAAATTTTTACTTACTTTAAGCATTGCTGTTTTTCTAAACAAATTTACAAGAACTAATTTTTCATAACTAACTGATGATTCAAGTTCAAAATAATCATTCACACGTTGTATAACTTGTATTTTTGACTAAAAATCATTACATATAATGTGAAAGAGTAAAATAATCAAAATTTCTGAGTATTTTCCATTTATTTACCATTTTGATTTTTAAAAAAACCACAGCATAGTTTACTATCTTCTCAAATCATTCTTTTTTTTTTAATTGTCTTACTTCAAAATATTATTGTAAATATGTTAAGTAAATAGCTATGAGGGCAATTTTGAAATGCAAAAATTATTATAAACTAAACTGAGATTTTAATAATCAATTTATAGTCGATTTATATATTTATATATATTATTAAGTCAATGAATCTCGCGTACTAAAATAATAATTATTATTTTAATATATTCTCTTTTACACTTTCAAAGGAAGGCAATCAGTTGTTATAAAGTCCTATTAATATCTTTTTTCAATGCATCAGAGGATAACAATTTAAATATTTTCTACAAAAGAAAGAGTTGTATAGCTTTGATCATGCTTTCTAGAAGGTCGCTTAACCCCTCCCATATTTGTATTGACTGACTGCGGAAGCAGACATGTCCTAGAGTTTTGCATATGACTTTTAGATTTATAAAAGAGGTCGTTTACAGCACAAACTGGGATCAAACACCTGAAAAAAGAATTATATGGATCAAGTCTTCTTAAATACATTTTGTATTTAGAAACAATTTTCAATCTTGAAGAATTTTCATGACCTAAAAGCACCTTGTGACCAATGTATATGTTATAATATAAAAGAATGAAAATGTTGCCTTTAATTCATATAAACAAAGTGTAATTTCAAGTGTAACTTTAAAAATAATTTTAAACCTTTTTGCGAAGTTTTTAATTATGGTACAAAAGAACTGATTGAAATATATTATAACACTTTTTTCTTAAATTCCAAAGTCTGTTTTGAGATCCGCTTCAGATTCATAATTCTAAAAGTACTGATTTAAGGAGTCCTAATGTCTAAATATTTCGATTATAAATTTATTAATAAGTATAATTAATAAATGTTATTAAATATATTTTAATTATTTTATTGATAATAACTAAATAATAAATAGAAAAATAAATGTATTAGATAATTTTCACTAACTAAATCAAATTCTTTATAGTTAGAAGAAAAATTATTTTAGTTTACAGTTAGAAGTATTCAATTCAGCACACTATCTTGCAATGCTCTGGTTTAAATTATACGCATGCAAATATTTCATTTAAAATCATAATGAAAGCTCTGCTTACCCTCATAGGCTTCTCAATCAATCTCATTCTGAATAAAATTGTGTCAGTAAGCGAATCTCTTCAACTGAGATCATATCAAAGGTGAATATAAGCAAGAAATATTACAAGAAAACGCATAAGAGCATACGAAATGTATGACTAGATTTACACAAACCAAGTCTCTCATACAAATCTTATGAATAGTAAAAATAAAAGCAGGCTTATGCTTGAAAATATAGGAAATTTTACATAAGTATAAAGATGATAACTAATTATATATAAATTTAAAATGAACATTAAAATGTCTATGAATTCCTCCCTGACCTTTACCTATTTCCGTTCTTTATACAAAATATGATGGTACCTACTTATCTACGGAGCAGATCCAAAATTTACATACGCAAATGATTGATTCATTATTCCAGAATAGAAATTATCTTTTCAACTACGTTGGTTATGAGAATTTTCCAAATTCATTTAGATTTATGCAGCAAGACTTAATATAGTGCTAGGCATAATTCTGTTTGCTCTTGAGCAATTTATTTGAAAGTTAAGATGTAATGCTTGACACAAATGGGAAGATAGTAAACAAGATTCCCAGTTTCATAACAAATTAGAGTAGAATATAGTATGGAATGGCAAAGCAAAATTTCATTATTCACTTTTCTAATTTTTTTATTTTGAAGAATCAGGTTTGGAGCTCTCTTAAAATTTGTGATTTAATAGCAGACAGATTTAGGAAAGAATATGAACCATTATCAAGAGATTTGCTGGGAAAGTTCAACCAACAAATTTTGCTTTCTTTAGAAATTTGGAATATTATTTAATAGTACAAGTATCCTGTAATATTGCTTAATTGTACACGCATCCTGGAATGTTGCTTAATAGTGCACGAATTTACAAAGTGAATAAATGCTAGAACTTTATAGCATAAGTGCCAGACACTACAAATAGGTTTAATAGTAATCAATAACCATTTTTATCACTTCCGGATTTCAGTAATTTCAAAATTAGCTATCATAAATTGGATACACTGATTCAAGACAATACAATTAAAGTATAACCGATGCATATAACACTTAATTGGTCCACTGAAAATCATAAACATTATGGTTCATTTATTAATCCTATGAATGCAGCTAGTTTGATTTATCAAAAAAAGTAAAAAGTCTAGATATTTAAAAAAAATTACTTAAATTGAAAATCTGAGCTTACATTTCATCCACGCACGCATGACCTTGGAACCATTCCTTCGTTCTACATATCATATTCTTACTTGGAGGAGCAATTCATATCGTCTTCAAAATGCCGCAGAAGGTTTCATCTTCTTGTTCATGATCCTTGCCACGCCTAAGTACGAAGGTATTGTTCCTCCAGAAGTTGCGTGCCATTGCCGGATACCAGACAGTCACGGTTGAATTTTTTGGAATCCACCTTTTGTGGGCGACCTGGTAACTCGCATTTTTCGGGTGACTGTTGGAAGTAGGGACGTATTGGTCACGTGGTTGACGGATATATAACCCTCAGCCACCTGTTCAACGTCCACTCACTTTCGATTTGCTCTCATCTGGTAAGAGCCAAGGCGTCCATCTCTTGGATTACCCGACTTTGGATATGATTATAAGGCATCATGGGGTAAGTTGATATGAGAATTTAACAAAAACATACGGACTTAGCAATATTTGCCACCTTATACTGGCAACTAGCACTCATGTTATGGTGAGCCAATATTATCTTAAGTTAAACTATTAGTTTTAAAAGAGTATATCTGAAAAAATTACGCCATATTTGTATGAAATATAAGATATTGAACACAATTTGTGTGCTAGAAATGAGCAAATCGATACACATTTGAATATCGACGATTAAATAAATACGCAGATTTATTTGTAAGGAAACTAAAATGATATTTCTGCTGTTGTGGCAAACTCGTATAGAAATCTGTCATTTGTCTAAGCTAATGAAAGTCTAAGGCATAAACATTGGCATAATTGGCATAAACATATTTCGTACAAAATGTATAACGCAGAATGGATTCAAGAAAAAACTTGTCGCGAAAGAAAAAGTAAAAAAATAAAATTAGAATTTTTGCAGAATTTCGTTAATTTAGAGAAATAAATACTTGGTAATAAATTTATGAATATCATAAAGTAATTAAAAGAAATTTTAAAATTTGATCTATATCTCTAGGAAATTCTGTGCAATGGTAGAGAATATTTTGTATAAAAAATATTTAGAAAATATTTATGAATTATCAGCCAATTATTAAGCATAATTATAAAGATCTTGGAAATGTATTAACAACTCTTTACACTGAAAATTACAGAAGTAATCAACAACAAAGGTTTTTAAGTGTATAATGATTTTATAGCTACTTTATGATAGTCCTTATTATTCTTTATAATATATAATGTTGGCATTTTCTTTATTCCTCAATCGGTTTGAAATCTGTTTTACTGAATATTCATACTCAAATATTCATCCTTGTACTATATATGTTTTTTACTCAGACAAAAAAATTTAATACATAAAAATACATTTATAAAACATTGTCGATTCATTTTAGTAAATTTTGAACTTCATAAAGAAAATTTGAGTTGTGAAATATAAAATAAATTTAAATTTAGACTAAGTTGATTCTTTATGATTATTATTAAATTTACATTCTAATGATATCATAATTAATCAGTTGAAAATAATGATTTAATGAAATTATTAAATATAGAGGATGTGTTCATTTTCATGTATTAAAGAATCTAAACTAGGAAATTCAATAATTTTTTGATTTGAAATATAATTCAAAACTTTTCGTTTTTAAGATTTGACTCACGCTGTCCAAAGATAACCTGATTTGTTTAATACAGTTTCTGACAACTTAAATTCAGGAAATTCTAAGAAATCTTAAATTTATTTTTGATTAGTTGAAATTAATATTCTTTGGATTTTTAAAAAGTAAACAGATTTTTAAAAATTAGACGTTTTTTCTTGAATCCTATACTTTGTTAAAACCTATTTGAATAATAATTCAATTTAGAACACCGAGCAACATTCTTAATTTAACCTCTTCAAATAAAATACTGTTATCTTTGATTAAAGAATGACTAAGATTCATAAGGAATCTTACATAAATATCTCGGTTTGGCCCGACTTTTATTTATCAATAAATAGTTGGTTCTGAAAAATTTTAACTAGATTAAAACTTTAATAAAAATAGTTTAATTATAAGTTTAGGGTAATTAAACCAATTATTTTTGAATATTATTGCAGTTTGCAAATTTTTCCTGCCTAGTTTTGATTATATATAAAATAGGGTTCTCTGATATATTTGATGTGGATGTCAACAAAAAAAATAATAAAATGCATTATTTGAAAAAAAATTGCATATTTTTTATTTTGTAATAATTACCACATAATTAGATGGGATTCGGCTAGATGAACTCGCATATTTTTTTTCTTACAAAAGTGTGCATTTGAATAACTAAGACTGGTGTCTAACCTTTTTAGCATTTTTTATTTAGATCTATTATCTTTCGTTGCAAGCCAAAGAAGACACATAGACAAGAAAAAATCTTGTCACATTCTTATTTAATGTTACAATAATTGTAATTTTTTTGTCTTGTTTCTTTTATTAATTCAATTTTTTAGTTTTACCTCCCCCCCCTCCTTCGAAGAATTTCATGGGAATTTTATTTGAATGCAATCCAACCATTTGAAGTATAGAAGTAAAATTTTGTAATTTTCAAATAATTACTCAAACGAAGCTAATTAATAAATTAAAACGTATAAAAATTATATATGTTACTGAAACGTATTATTAATAATTTTCTCTTTCATACATGCCCTTAAGAGAAATCCTGTTGTAAAATTCTGGTTAAGTTTTCTCATGTAAATAAGCTATTATACACACATTCAGAGATACATGAAAAGACTCAGAATTCTTTGTCAAATTTGATAGTGCGTATAATATTTATGACTTCGTCTCAAGACACTTTCCTTTATAGTTTGCCTCGCAGCACGCCACAAACAAAGCGGTGTGGTTTGACCTTATTTTATATGCGCTTTATTAATGACAGATCTTTTGTATTTTTATAGGGAGATTCACAAATACCATTCAAAAGGTGCACTGAGTATCATCATTTTTTATTTTCTCTTAAAGACGAAAACTATTACAATAATTTTACTGTCACTTCATATTTTCCATTAACCTATTTCCCCAAATTTATAATTCAAAAACAACTCATGTTTACTTTACATCTGAAACACAGTTTTCATCTGATCGTTCCATTCGAAGATTTATATTGAATTTCATTCTTTTCTTAAGAGTTGTTGAATTTTAAAAATTCACAATCAAAAGTCTATTTATAATGTTAATATTTATTTTTCCAGTAATAGAATATTTCTCTGTTATTCATATTTGAAACACTACCTTTCCTATTCTTTATTAAAAATTGAGAGTTTTAATAACTAATGAAAAAAAAAATTGTCACTTTTTACATTTTTGACATAAAAGAATAATTTTTAATAAAAAGCTTTTAAGGGAAATACAATATTTTCATTAACGAATTTTAAGTACCATTTAAATTTATAATTGATTATTTGCTATTACTCATATAATTCTCATACTTATTCTAAAAACTTTTTTTTAAATCATACATTTTGATTAAAATACTTTTTGTTAGTCATGGAAGACAATGGTATATTATAAACCTAACCACATATTATTTTCTAATTTCGGTTCAAATAATAATTTTTGACTTGATGAATTATTTATTTCATTCAATTTGTTTGATTTCTCTTTCTATTGAGACTTCGTAATTTTGAAAAAGTCGGTCTCAAAAATAAAAACGAGTCTTCCAAATTAAGAATTATTCATTTATATTATTATTGAATCGGTTTATATTCAGAATATTAAACTCAAATATACATCAAATTTAATCTTTTAAGATTATATTCAATCCTGTCTAAGGATTCTTGTATTTATAAGTGTTGTACTAGACGAAAAAGTGCCTCCTCCCGTTACGAGCAGTTTGGTTTGGTTTGATTTGTTTAGATTAACGTCCCGTTTTGAAGCAACTCTAGGGCTATTTTGGGACGGCCCTCGTAATTTTGAACCATGATCAGATGACGAGGACGACACCTGACCTGGCACCTCCCTCTCCACACCACACCACACCAGCGGGAGGACGTTTGGCCTGACAGATTTAACGTGCAAGAGACCCCCTCACACGACGGTTCTTCGGTGGAATCGAGTCTTGAACCTGAAACCCTTCGGTTCCGAAGCCGAGACCTTACCACCAGGCCACCGCGGCCCTCCCCGTTACGAGCAAAGCGTGCATTGATCCTTCAAATTGAGATACGACCCGTCACCGGCAAGAGGTTAATAATTATACAGTACCACTATTATTGTACCCTTCAAAACGTTACTTTTCCTGTTATTATGCTAATATTTGAAGGGTCCACTGGCAAGAGGTTGATAGTTATACAGTACCAATTTTGTACACCCTTCAGAACGTTGTGTCTAGTAATTAATTAAACTTATATTTGAATAATTCCCCGAAAGCATTAAATTGCCTCATTAATTAAATGTATTTCTTCTATAAATATGCGAGACTTTATCAGACTAGAAATCGGGACTAGGAATAAAAATAAATTAAAAATTATTTTAGTTACAGTTTTATTAGAACAAATTTCCATTTCAATAGTTAATTTCAAGATTTATAATGATTTCAGATTCCATCTTAAAACACATTTAAAATGCATCTATTAAAAAAATTAGAATAATTGTTTCTATAACTGTTATCTATACTTATAATAAAGCTCAATGTGTGTGTGTGTGTGCGTGTGTGTGTGTGTGTTGGCGCTCTACAGGCCAGACCGTTGGACGTACAGCTACCAAATTTGGTACATGTATACCTTGGAGGTCCGGAATGTGCACCTCGGAGCCCTTTTTTCGAATTTTTAATTAGAATTTGAATTAATTAAAATTTAAGCGAAATTTCGACGTTTTTCCTCTATAACATCCGAAAATATGATCGCTTAAACATGATTTTTACATCAATTTAAAGATTAAAAAATTAGCCTTCTAATGATATCAGTGTTTTAATGTATAATTTAAGCTTCTATTTTTAACGAATTTTTAAAGAAATATTTTAACCCTGTTTTTTTAGCACGTGACTGGATAAAATTAAAGAAATATAAAATGTGATATTTTCTTTAAAATATAAATGCAGAGCAAAGGTTTCTACAAGCGTTTGAAATATCTATATCATTAACTCAATAAATCTTCTTTATTTACAGTAAACCTGATTGAATTTAGACAGGTTATGCATTGAAATCCCGACTTAATGGCATATTTATGTAATCGTTTGCAATATCTGTATCATTAATTCAATACTTTTTCCCCCTTTCTCGCTTTCTTTAAAAAAACATATTTAATATTTTGGCAACATCATCGAAATTTTTTTTTAATATTTTGGAAGCATAACCGATGGTTAAAACTGACTGATTATAAAATTAAAGAATATTATTAGGCAAAGGTGTACTTTTAGAACTTTCCGCCCATCATCTTAAAGAAAATATTAATTTCAGGTCAATCAATGCCCGGAATTACTTCAAGGCTAATGAATATGTGAATTAATTGAACATTTTAGAACGCTTTACTCATGCCGAACCAGCTGGTCGCCAAAGGCGGCTAGTTTTTAAATAAAACCAGATTAAAAATAAGATAAAATTTTAATCATAAACATAAAGGAAAAGCATTTTTATTATAATTTGTCCTTTACTATCAATTCATCCACAGTTAAGTAATACTTTCAATATACTTTTAATAATTTATAATTTTTCTTTCAACAGCGTAAAAGGTGGTTAGTAAACATTCAAAACCAATAAAATAAGAATTTCATTAATATATCAGCATCAATTTTTGAAAATAACTTCACTTTATCTGTGTGCTAAATTATTTGCTGTGCCTTTTTAAAAAGTATGGAGCACAATTTATTTATTTACGTATGTGATATATTATTTTAATAGTATGTAAATCGAATCCATTATTTGTTATTGAATGCTAACCATAGAATAAAGTTTTTATTTATAATTATTTCATTATTATGACCTTTTAATTTTGTGTTATTATTTTTTCATGTATTGAATATTTAAGGATTTTAATCTTAAAATTTAATTTTAAATAGCATTATCATTATAATTCTTTTTTTTTTTGCATTGTCTTTAAGGGATGGGAGCTGTTTGTCATTATATGGACTTTCCTGACATTAGTGACCGGCTCCCAAAATGGAACA